>CAUYUJ010019982.1:252400-270778 GCA_963575745.1 Prorocentrum cordatum
CTCCTCCTCCTCCTCCTCCTCCTCCTTCTCCTCCTCCTTCTCCTCCTCCTCTGCCTGCCTGCACTGCTCCAGGGAGGGAGGGGGGGAGGTCCCTGACATCCGGGTGGAGTGCAAACAAGGGGCGGGTGTTTTTTGTTCTGGCTCGTGTGCCCTGGGGCCTTCGCGGATCGATAGAGTACGTCATGGTCCCTCAACGGCGCTGGGTGTCGCGGGGATCGTGAAAAGAGATTGGGAGGAGGTCTTGATGGGGAGTGGACAAAAGAGTCAGATGGGGGACTGGGAGGGAGATGAGGACCAGGGTAACCCCCCCAAGATGTATCCGCGATGCTGCACTAAACTCTCCCGTCTCGAGTCCCCTCCTCATCAGCGCACACAGGCATTAAATCGCTTCGCTCACTCCGTCGGCCCATTTTGCACTTGGCACTTCTGGGGTCTCCTGGGGGTCTCTTAGGGTCCTCTGGAAGTTTTTGGGTGGCCTCTTGGGGCCCGTTTGGGGCCTCTTCGAAGGCTCCTGGATGCCTCTGGGGGCTTCCTGGGCGCCTCTTGGGGCCAAGAGCTCGAAATGTCCGTTCGGGATCCTCCTCTGGAGGCCTCTCGGGGGTCGGGCCACCCTGGGCCATTGGGGGGCCCCGGACGGCCCTCTCGTAGGCTTCTGGGGCCGTCTTGGTGCGATCCTGGGGCCTCTTGGGCCGCCTGGGAGCGTCGGGAGGGCGGACAGGCAGAAGCGCCATATCCTTCAAACACCACTGGAAGCTCAATAAAGTTGGACCTTCCTTTGGGGCGGCTTTTGGGGCTGTCTGGGGCCATGCTGAAGGTATCTTAAAGCCTCGTGAGGACTCCGGGGGGCCTCTGGGGGCTTCCTGGCGCCCCTTGGGGCCGAGAGCTCGGAATGTCCGTTTGGGCTACCCCCCAGGGCTCCCTCTCGGGCCCATCCTGAGGCCGTCTTGGAAGGAGGAGGAGGAGGAGGAGGAGGAGGAGGAGGAGGAGGAGGAGGAGGAGGAGGAGGAGGAGGAGGAGGAGGAGGAGCGTGGGAGCATGGCCGAGGACGTGCAGCCAGCAAGCCGGGAGCACGCCTGCAGCGAGTACATGGACAGCCGCGTGCGAGTAAAGACTTCAAACGTCACTTGACACACAACTCAAATTTAGCGAGTGAAAGAGCCCTCAAAGAGGACTCTGGAGACTGGATCACTGCCGCCCGCGAGCCGGTCGCGGGCCCTGCGCCGAGCGGCACTGGGCGGGTTGCCAGGACAACCAGAGGAGAGGGCGTCCAACTTCGCCGATCCGACCGCCGCACGGGCACCGCATCGGCGGCAGCAAAAGAATGGACAAGAAGCAAGTACTTTGTGACCGTCCACCTCCGCCGCCACCCCTTCGAGACGACAACGCTCCCCCTCTTCCTTGTCTCTCCACCTCGTGCGCTCGACAGCTTCGGCAAGCTGGGCAAGCATAGGGGGAGGGCGAGCACATTGCGCCAGGCTTCAAGAGGCATCTCATGGCCACGCCGGTGCGAGCTAAGTAGCCAGGCACCTGCGGCACGCACATGGCCTGACCGACCGACCCATGGCCACAGGGCAGTGCGCAATCACTACCAACGGCGGAGCCGCGGGCGCAGCTATAGCGCTCGGAGTTGGTCCGTCCCCGCTCGGAGCGGAGACCTCAGGCCTAGCACAAGTCATTTGCACGGCCCGGCCTAAACAAATACGCGAGAGTTTCGTGTTGCCGATGGTGGCTTCCATGGAGGCCACCGCAACTTGCGCCACCTCATGCTCCTGAGCTCCCAGCTTGGCAAAGAAGTCGGCACAAGCGTTCCCCAGGAATCTCCAAATCTCGGAATGCGGAGCCCGGTTACCGATCAGTTGGTCCAGAGTGCGGTGGGCAGGGGTCCATTCGAAGCTCGGCCGCTCCTGCTCCCAGCCCTAGATTGAAAAACGTCCGCCAAATAGAAGCATGGGGCGACAGCCCTTGCCCCAGGGAAGGGTCCCACGAAGTACCTTCCCTGACAAACGACAAGTGGTCGCTGATAATGAGCCGGCCCTATACGCACAACTTCGAGGCCAGCCCACCTCTCTCCGCGCGGGACGGTCTGAAACCGACCTTGCAGGGCCCCCATTCTTGCCCTCAGAGGCCACCCTTCCCCCGACAAGTCAACAACACTCCAACCACATCGGGTGGCCTCTGGGACACTGCTGAATTGGCCCGAGGCGTCGGTGAAGAGCACGCGCCCCCACTCGCCGTCGGAATCTCCCCACGTGCATATAGGAGGAGAGGGAGGGGAGAAAGGGATGTCAATAGGGGAAAGACGGCAGACTGTAGAAAGCCTTCCTTTTCCAAAGCGTAGAAGGCGAAAGTAAAACAGATGAAGCAAACGATGCACTAATTAGAGCGAGCTCGGTAGGCGGTCGCCTTTCTTGAGCCAGTTTCGGCCCAGAGACCCAATCCCAGAGTTTCGGCCAGTTTAGGCCGTAGAAAGCCCCAAACTCGTCCCAATCCCCTGAATCGGCTCTCACGGCCATGCGGTGCTTCCAGATATCTTCCGTGAAGTCCGCACTATGGTCCAAATCGTCGCCTGATTTGAATGCAGCTGAACAGTTATACAGCTGATGCCCCGTCGTGCCACGCTCACACGGGCCGAAGGAGCCAGACCAGCGTCAAATTTACGCGACAGCGGCCAGAGGGTTCCAGACCATAGTGCGCGGACGGATCCTTGCCTGGCCCCTGGCCGCTGAGCAAGCAGCCCAATTCGTGCGGCCCTGCCCCAAACCACCTCGGAACCCGTGGCCTCGGAGCGATGGCAAAGTACACGGTGCCACTGCCATCACGTAATGCCTTCCCTGAGTAGTCCACGGACCTCGCAGGGTGACATCTGATACAAAGAGATCGCTTCGCCAGTGTCCGACAGCAATACGTGGGGCGACGCCATGTCCCAACCGACACGGCGAAGAGACAGCAAGACGGCCGAAATGGGCCCGAAACAGATCTTCCAACTCGCCGACTTGTCTGCTTCTTCTTTAATCGCGGACCATGCTTTAAAAAGAAGGTTGGGCGGCGCGAGGCCATCCCAGACGCACGCACAAGGGGACACGTGGCATCGAAAATCGACTCGTAAGCTTGATCCTTCTGGGTGGCGAGGAAGGCCGTCGAGGAGGAGAGGCCACCCTTCGCCCCCGCCAGCTCCCCAGCATACCACCGAAGAGAATTGAGGGTAGTACAGTCGGCCTGGATGAGGAGGTCGACCCTGCCAAATCAAGGGTACAGTTGTGTCCTGTGTCTCGCGACCCATGCCTCCTGCATTCCTATGGCAATGTGACCCTCGGAAGGGTCTTGTGTCCTCTTGCGTGTCCTGTCCAATGAAGTCCGACTGTATCTGTTACACCCACAACGCCGGCGCCATGGCTGCCGGTGGGCACGAGCCCAGTGCGCCACAGAGCTCTAACCTTCACACCCCCAGCCCGCCTCAAAGCCCACAGGCGGTCCCGACGATCCAAAACTCCCCCGGGGGCTCTTTCTCTCGAGAGCTCTGTGCGCCGCGCCTCCTCCGAAGGTTTATGATGTTCCAACCTACTTTAGCCTTGAGCACCAGAAAGAATCTCGAGCGCCAGAAAAATACCCAAAAACTCGAGGGTTTTCACGTGCCCGGCCCTGGAAGACACTCGTCCGACTCTGTTTCGACACGCTTTCGACACTTTGCCGGGTGCTCGGAATTATGTCTGGAATGTGGTCCTGAAGTACGATGGGAGCAACACAAAGTATCGTGGCCGAGATTTCGGGCAGTTTTGAAACGCTTCAGCGTGGTCAGCGTAGCCACCTTCTTCAGGGCCCTCGACGCCTCCCTCGAAGTGGCAGGATATCCTGATTTGCCAACGTGCAGAATGAAGCCCAATGGCCTGACACACCTGGCAAAAGTTTGCACAGCAGAGAAGATAATCGACGCATGCTGGGGTCCGCTCCAACCCACTGGAGCGAGACGTCGTCCAGAAGACCTCGCGGGATTATGAATTCGAACTCTTTCATGAGCTTACTCTGAGGCCTAAGCATGATCACCTACATAAGCGTCGTCGCGTGACAGCAGCCGGCAAGTACTCCTTGCCACGAAAAGAAAGCCAAGCTTAAAGAGCAACTGTTTTTTTTCGCGGCTGCTGATGATTACAGGCGACACAGCATCCACGCTAAACGCAAAGGGCATCCCACCGCAGCAGCCTCGGCAAGCAGGACCTTCAGAATGATCATTTCGTAGCAGTTGATCATCTCCAAAAGGACCGAGACACAATGCAAACGTGTATTCCTAGCAATCTCTGCTTCGAGGTCGTGGGAAAATGCGCAATCCACGCTGCTGCGACCCACTCCTGCTCCCCACAGGAGGTCGCTGCGGTGCCCGCTTACCCACTCCATCGACTGCCCCCGCCTCACTCGCCCCCACACCCGAATAAGAGCATTCAGGAGCGCAATCAGGCGGTGCTCACCTGGCTTGTCGGGCTTCGGCAACCTCACAAGCTCAGTGGCCACCCGCGCCGACGGCCACATTCAAAGCAGCTTGCACGGCATAACCAGCGCGGCGATCGCTGCCAGGGCCCGGTCGCGCAAGAGCTGTAGACTGCAAGGCGCCAAGGCGAAGCTGCCCCAGCGCAGTGCTGGCCGGGAAGCTCCGGATCGCGCATTTCAGCTGGTCGATGTTGATCGCGGGCAACACTTCCCACTCCGACGCCCCCACCGGGCATCTCCAGCTTCTGGCAGTCACGCGTCTTTCACATGGCCTTCCACTCCTCGAGGCACTCGTCGGCAAGCTCGAAGGGCTGCACAGCCGTGTGAGCGGAAGCGGTGCGCTGGAGACCCCCGGCTTTGCTAAGCCTGTGGGCCTTGGAGGCTCCGTTGAGGAAGCTGCTCTCCACACAGTCGGTCCAGTTCTTGCACCGCGCCTCCGTTGCTGCGGACTGCATGGCCTGAGCTTTGGCAGCAATGCTGTCCAATGCACCATCGAGCTCATCGGACACTGAAACCACGACCCCCTGGTTGAAGAAGGTCTCCACCTCGGGCCCAACCGATTTGAAGACCCGTCGGGGCCGGCGAATCCTGTTGAAGAAGCCGTCGAGGCCCACCAGCAGCTTGCACACCTTCACGGCCATGACCGCACATAGTCGCGCCTGCAGCGAGGGTGTGCGTGCTTTCAGGCACTCCCGCACCCTGCCGAGGTGCCGGCACCAGCTGATCGCTGCCGCCCAGGCATCTGTCTCCGAGCCTCTCTTGGGGGGGCCGCTGCTTGGGCGGGCGCCATTCGTCATTGGTCCGAAAGATACCCGTACCCGGGGCCAGCCAAGGGGAGATGGGCCGTCTGGGGGACTGGGCGCTTGCTATTGTGCCCGGTCAGCTTGCCCCGCGCGCGCTAGTGCAGCATCCGCGCATCAAGACGCAACGGCGCGCTCGATGGCTGAGTGTCTGATTGCAGCGACAAGCGCTGGTTTTTGTGTTGACGTCTCGGGGCATCGTGGCGCGTGCGCGGTTCAAAGCCGCCCATGTGTGGCGGCGCCTGTCCCAATCGATAAAGAGTTGCATGTCCTCGCTATCCTGGCAACCAATGCGTCTGGGCCTGCACTGGGGAACGATGTTGCAATGTCGCGCCCCAAGGGGGCCGCAGCGGCCACGTCGGGGACGGCTCTGGAGGGCATGATATGTGTTCGAGAGCGTTTTGGGCCTGCCGCCACCTCGGCTAGGTACGGGGACCTGCCTGAAACCACCGAAACATACCCGGACCTAGCTGGGGTGAGCTGCGGCACCCCGGCTAGGTACGGGTATGTTTTTTGGGTTTTCATGGGGCAACCGTACCTAGCTGGGGTGATCCGCAGACGGCCGTCCAAGGGGGGCGGCTTCTGGCGACCTCGCCCAGGGCACAGATTCGTGATGTCTCTGCATCGAGCAATTCGCGATAGGGCGGTTGTCGCGCAATGACGTTCGCGCCAGAGTTGTTCGCATGCGCCCCCGAGTGCGCGTTGACTCCTCAACGCCCGGATGTGTGTCTGGGGGCGCGCCTCCGCAGTAGTTGGTCTACATCGACAACAACCAACGCAGGCTCGGGCACTCCGCCGATTCGAACGCACGTGCGATCGGTGCTAACGTGCGCCCCGAGAAGACAGCGGTGTGTAATGCTCGATCGGTTGTCGTTTCTACACTCGTGCAGCCGCCGTCAGCTGCGACGAACCGCCCCCCCGGCCCGTTGCCACCCTGCCTAGGTAAGGGTACGGGTATCTTTCGCGCTCGAGAATTCGTACTTGGTCCACTTCCAGCGAGCGGGCCCCGAGCGCCCGATGTAGAGCTGGGCGTCCTCGTCGATCTTGTCGTGACGGTTGCAAAGCTCCAGCTCGATGCCGAACAAAACGTTGTCCCAGGCACCTGCCAGCTGCTCGGCTGAGCTCGCCTCGGCAGTGGCTGTCATAGAACCTTCCCACGAGAAGGGGAAGCGGGAAACGAGCGCATCCTGGCTTGGGGATCCTAGGCAGCTGCTTCGGCTCCCAAGGGGATCGGCACCAAAGCGCACGGTCCTCGCCAAGCATCTGAACGTCGACCAGCCTGTGCGGGAAGGTGTCCGCCGCCTCGTCCATGGTCGGGAGCTCGAACCTAGACATGAGGGAGGCCTCGACGCCGAAGTCGTACGTGGTCCCGGGCAGCGTCTGGCGGCAAATGGTTTCCACCGGAACCAATAGGACCGTTCCGACCGAATTGAACCAGCTCTCCAGCTCCTCTGGCCCCATGTTGAAACCGCCTCCAATCAGCCAGGGCACCCCGCGCAGGGAGAGCTCCAGAGACGGAGTGGGCAACGCGCCTGAGGATAGCAAGGCTGCTTGCCGCCATGCCGATGCAGTCGACCAGGTAGACGGAGACACACACGATGCCGCCCGACGCCCCCCAGTGCACGTGCCCTGCCACTGCCCGCCCAGGGACCAGAAAGTGCGACGGCAGGCCAGGTCGGGGGCAACGATAGGGGGGGATAGGCATAGGGGGGAATGCAACGACCCCCGATCGCCCATTGGTCGCCGATAGGGGCCCCATAGCCCCAACCCGCCCAGGAAGGTGCGGATTCACTATCGGGGGCCTATCGCCGATCTGTCGGCGATGTATCGCCGATTCCAGGTCGATGCATCCCCCCTACCTATGCCCATCCCCCCCTATCGTTGCCCCTCACCAGGAGGCTCCGTAACCTGGATGCCCTTCCTGGCCAACGCGGCAAGCCCTCCGTGCGTGCCGCCGCCATCCCAGGGGGTAGCCTCGCCTCGCACGCCGTGGAAACCCAGGCCGTCCACGCGCTGCTGGAGGCGGGCGCTCTTGTTGCAGTCGGCATGCGTCTGCGGTACCAGCACCGCTCTGCTGGAGAAGTGCGCGCTCGCCAGCAGCGAGCCTCGAGCTTGCCGTGCGAGGACACGTTCTTGGTCGTGACGACCCCCTCGGCGCGAGCAGGAGGCGGACCCGTTCCGCCCTCGGCTGAAGGGAGGCGGCTGCGACTCTCGGGAGCCAGGCTCGCGCCGAGAAGTCGCGAGCCCTCGGGTGGGCCAGCACAGGCTGCCGCCTCCAGGCCCAGGGACGGCCCAGATGCTTCCAAGGCAGAGGGAGAGGTGCCCTCCTGCAGCACGCGCTGCATGCTGCAGCTAATTGCGGCCGTGCACCTGTCCGAGGGGAGGGAGAGCTGGCCAGACCCTCCTTTGCAACTTGAGGTAGAAAATTCGCTCGTCATGGGAGCGAATATCAACAACAAACTAATGGCTAACAGCCGGCGTCCCATCACACTTCCGCCGCTTGGCGAAGGACTGCATCCGCCGCTTGGCGGAGGAGGAGGAGGAGGAGGAGGAGGAGGAGGAGGAGGAGGAGGAGGAGGAGGAGGAGGAGGAGGAGGAGGAGGAGGAGGGGAGAAGGAGGAGTTGTGCATTCGTGAGGCCCCCAAATGGCCCTCCTAGAACTTTTTGTTGACCGTCCTGGAGCGATCTTGGGACCTCGTGGGCCGTCTGGGAGCGTCGGGGAGGCGGAGAGGCATGAACGCCAGAGTCCTTCAAAAAGGCTTCTGTGGAAAATCAGCAACTTGTGGCCTTTGTGGCCACTCTTGGGGCTGTGTGGGGTCATGTAGAGGATCTTGACGCCTCAAGGGGTTCTCTTCGGGACATCATGGGGCCTGCTTCCCATTCATCTCGACCGAAGTATTGTCTTGGAGCTTCGTTGGGTTCCCTCCTGTCGCTCCTAGAGGGCTCTTGGGGGTCCTGGAGACTGCCCTGGGGAGTTCCGGGCATCCTGGAGCCCACCTTGCTGGGAATTTGCTTCGACCGTGCCAAGACTTTGCAGGGGTCTTTTTCGTCCATGGACCCCCAGGGGCGGCCCCGCGCGCGAGAACATCGAAGTAGTTTAAACTTGTTACAGTCGGACCGAGGTATGAGATCGAGGTCGGTTCGGGGAGGGCCCCCTAGCTCTCTTCGTGTTCGTTGGATGTTCTTGTGCATCCTGGGGAGGGCACCCTCGGATGCTCTGTGTGCTTTGGCCAGCGGAGGGTCTCATGTTCTTGAAGGGTGTTCTTCTGGCCTGGGCCCGACTGTTACCAGATAGATCTTAGCCCGCCTCTGGCCCGTGGGGACGGCGAATGCGTCTCAGGAAGGGGAAAGACACAGACACAAATAATCGTCGACTCCTTGGGAAATTTTGGAAAATATGGCACGTGGGGGGGGAAACGAACATCCAGAAAATGTAAGAACATATTCTGAATGTTGGGATTTGTGTATATTCATTTGTATGTCACTGGGCCCCTTCAATCTAGGCCTCCTGGAGGGGGTCGGAGTAGATGGGGTCGGGGGATCGCGCCGCGTCGCCGATGCATCGCCGACGCGGCTCGATGTGGATCCCGATTTGCTTCGCGTCGGCGTCGCCGATGCATCGCCGACGTCGACGATGTTTCGCTGGTGCATCGCCGGTACGTCGGCGATGCATCACCAATGCATCGGCGAAGCGCTGCGATCCTCCGACCCCATCTATTCCGACCCCATCTTGGTGGCTTCTGAGAAGGGGATCCGGCAAGGTGGGTTTTGAAAGTTCGAGGGTCTCAAAGTAGGAAAAGGTACCGATACCGCCACCCTTCCTCCGTTTTTCCCTTGTGTTGGGCCTCCTGGGAGGCCCTCGTCGCCACCGCCGGATTCGCGCCGAGACTCTGGTCAGAACGCTCCCCTTGGAGAGGCCAGGGGAGTAGCGGCATCGGTGCCTTTGTGGCTTCCCCAGAAAGAAATCGCTGCTACCGTCGCACAATCTTTCCACATAATCACCGGCGTCGTTCATATCGTCGTCGTCGTCGCTATCATCAAAGCACGACCTCCTCCTCCTCCTCTTCCTCGATCCTCCTCCTCCTCCTCCTCCTTCACCAGGCTCGCAAAGTCGTAGATCCCCCGCGGCAGATCCAGGCCTGTTGCGAGCACTTGCTTTGCGAGTGGTGCAACGTTCTTGTCTAGAAGTTTCAGGCGGCAGCCCCATTTTGAAAAGGAGCCGCTATCCATCCGTGTGAGTATTGCGCATGTGACATTCGTGATTACCTTTTGTGAGGATGTCTCCGACGAGAGCCCAATATGGAACTCGTACTCGATCCCATCTTTGTAAATGCGGGGAGATTCTCAGTCGAGTGTGTGCGGTGCTCAGGCGCTAGCTTGATTTCGAAAATGAGCCGTCAACCGTGTGACCGTTGGGAATGTTTACGTTTCTGGGGTAGTAGAGGGTCCAGAAGTATCGAACGACACGCCTGGCCTGCCATCGCATTGCGACAAGGACAAGTTGTCGATACGGAAGAGAAGTGGAACGAGGAGTGAGCGGAGGAATGTGTGGCATCTTGAGGCATCTCCCTTTACTCAGCCCAGTTCGTCGTTAACCTCAGCGGCCACCGCACTGGACGATGGTGTGGCCTATGCTTCTCGCCTCGCTTCGGGCGGAGCTGGCCAGGAGAAGCGAGCTGGAGTGAATGGTTGACACGGGTCTTTACAATCGTCTGGGCCTGTCACTGTGTGGCTCGGGGCGTCCAGCATAACTCTTTCTCTTGTCACGTCGCAGCGCGGCCGAGGCGATCCGCACGCGCGCTGGGGCGAGACGGGGGCACGGCAGCGATCCTTCGCCCGCACGCAGGAGGAAGGGACGAGGAGGGAGAGCGGCCGCAGAGGAGGGCGCAAGGCGCGGGGGGCACACCCACGCGGCGGGGCTGCGGCGGGTGCGAGGGCGCGGCCCTCGTCCAGCATGACAGGGAAGGGAGGAGCACGGAGGGGGGAGGGGAGCGGAGGAGGGATCGGACACGGTGGTGCACGGCGGAGACTGCTGGGCCCGCCCCCCCTTTCTCCCAAGGCGAACCCGACGTCCGAGCTGACTGTCTGGGGCTGGTCGCGGCTCAAGTGGGCGGCCGCGGTGCCCTTCCTGGAGCCGGGCGCCCTTCTCCTCGTGCCCCCCACTCGACGTGGGCACGGAAAGACGAGGAAGCTGCTGCTTTACCCTCTGGGCCATAATGCGCGTTATGCCCCCTACCCTCCCCCCCCTGCGCTCCCCTCAGTGCGCCCCCCGGCACTGCCACAGTGCGTCTGGCACCACAGTCGGGGGGGGGGGGGAGCGCTACGTTAGGCCCCCTACCGTCCCTCCCCACTCCCCCCTCCCCCTCCCATGACGCCCGTTATGGCCGCGAATAAAGGATGCGTTCAAATGGGCACGGAAAGGACGTGGACGACAGTTGGCAGCAGCTCATGCCCGTTTTGAACAGGGCTTGCTGTCGGTGCCGCTACGTACCCTGTCCGTTCGAGGCCCCTGTCGGATTTAGAGACAGCGTTTGCTGTGAAGCATTTTGGGCCCTGTGCCCGTTTTTGCCCTGCCTACTGTCGAGCGCGCCAGCCCACCCCGTGTGCTGCCCGAGAGGGGCACCTCTGTGAGCCCCGCCTCCACGGCACAGAGGAGGGGGAGGGGCAACGGGAGAGGGGGATAGGCGATGGGAAGGAGGAGGAGGAGGAGGAGGAGGAGGAGGAGGAGGAGGAGGAGGAGGAGGCGGACGAGAAGGAGGAGGAGGAGGAGGAGGAGGAGGAGGAGGAGGAGGAGGAGGAGCCACAGCATGAGCAGGAGTCTGCGCAGCCAGGTCGGGCGACGCAGCGCGCCCCTCACCGCTCCCAGGAGATGTGGGCAGGCCGTGCGCCGAGAAGGATGGTCATCCTCCACAGCAGCGGCGACATGATATTCGGCGGCTGCAGCGAGAACCAGATCCTCTACAAGTACAACCAGATCGTGAACGCCAGCGGTCCCCCGCAGAGGGGAAGAGGGCGCGCACGCGCGCGGCCATGCGAGGGGAGTCTGCGCGCGAATGTCCACGCAGTCGGCCCCACATGTGTTTCTCGCGTCGCTCATATTGGATGCTGGTTTTCGCGGCTCCCTGCTCCGTGAGCGCCCAAGACGGGGCCAGAGAGGGGCTCGCATTGAAGAGGAACCCAGGTGGCCGCAGAGGTGGTGCTGTGAAGAAGCGGCTGGCCTCTGCTGCTGCCACGCCCCGATCCCCCGGGGCCCTTTGGGGACGGAGTCGGCCAGCCACGCGCCCGGCGCAAGAGCTGGGGCCGAGTGGCCCAGACGTGGTCCGCCCACGTGCGCTGTGCTCTTCGTCCCACCACGGTGGCGTCTCCGGCCCCAACCCCAGGAGAGCACGGTCGCCCGTGTCCTTCCAGATCCCCTCGCGCCCTGCAAAATTCTCGACGGCAGGTTGTCGGTCTCTGGGGGCCCTGGGGACCCTCGCCGGGCCCGGGACCGTCACGACCCAAAGCTGGCCCTGGGGGAGGGGTCCAGCTTCCCGGGGACCCCGCATTCAACAAAAATCAAGACCTCGGAATTCCGGATTCCGTCGTCCTCCCTGACCACCCCCTCCCGCCGAGACCTGGGGGCTGCGCAGGGAGCCGTGCGCAGTCCTTCTCCCGGCGCGCGGGCAGCCCGTGCCCCCTGCCAGGTGTGCCCGCCAAGATCGTCGTGGGGGGCGACCTGACCCCGCACCCCGAGGACCTCGGGTGGCACTTCGACAGGGCGGACTGGGCCGAGGCCCGGAGGCAGACGACGCTTGCAGGCCGCGGGCCGCGCCGAGGGGGACCACAGGTTTTTCTCCTGGGACCAACGATTTGTTTGGGGACCAAAGGGTTTCTTGTTGGACCAAATTTGCTGGTCCCGAATTCTTTGGTCCCAGCTTCTTTGGTCCCAAAACCAATTCTGGGGTCACCACCTCCGGGAAGCTGAGGGAACAGAGACGTGGCCTCAGGCGCCTGGAAAACCGACGGGTCCCGGTTCCACGCAGCATCGGCGCGCTCCGCCACCAGGCAGGTCGGCACGTGGCGCCGTTTCCGGGGGGCACCTCCCCCGATCCATGGACCTGGCACGTGCCCTTAATAATCCATGCTGGCGTGCGCCCGAGAAAACGGAGGGTCGAGGATGGGGGAGGATCGAGGTATCGAGGAGGGTCTCGACGTCTCTGCGTGTGCGGGGGTGTCCCGGGGGGCCCTGGGGGTGCCAGACCCAGGGATCCGATGTCTTGAGCTATGATGCTCCAGCCTACTTTAGCCTTGATCACCAGAAAGACTTTCGAGCACCAAAAAAGTACCGAGACTCGAGGGTTTTCACGTGTCGGGCCCTGGGAGACTCGTCCGACACTGTTTCGACACCCTTTCGACACTTTCCTGGGTGCTCGAAATGATTTCTGGGATGTGGCCCTTAGGTACGAGGGGAGCAACATACGTCTCGAGTTTTTCGGGGCGGGGTCTCTGGAAGTCCCGATCCTCCTCCGGGGCCCGGCTTTGTGTCCGGAGTGGCTCGTGTGACGTCCCTTGGGCACGGCGAGGGCCAGAGGCCCAACACGTCCAGCGAGAATCCGCCCTTTGTTTCTTTGCAGCACGCTGGAGGTTCGGGGCGGGGTCCGTTGGTTGGAGTAGTTGGCGACCCCCTCTGACGGGCCTGTTTTGCACCACCACCACCAGAAGTTGGATGGGGGGAAGGGGGAGGAGGAGGAGGAGGAGGGGGAGGAGGAGGAGCACGAAGAGGAGGAGGAGGAGGAGGAGGAGGAGGAGGAGGAGGAGGAGGAGGATCCCCTCCCCCTCCAACTCATGGTGCTGGTGGTGGAAACAGCACCCTCAGCGGCGACACCTGTTGGCACTGCCTGGAGGCCTCGGCGTACCTGCGGACTGGACCTCCAGCTACGCGGACTGCACCAACCGCACGCTCGGGCCCTGCTCCTCGGGCAAGGCATACCAGTTTCTGGACTCCGGCTTCATCATGGGCGAGGTGGAGGCGATTAAGGACATGGTAACCGAGTTGTCGAGTCCAGTGTACACTGGCTGCGCGAACCGGAAGATCAACGAGTATTTCCTCAAGAATCCAGGCACAGTGACCGTTGACTACGCCGGCCTCCTCTCGATGTCCTTGCACAATATGAGGCCAGGGAACCTCCCAGTCATAGTCGGCACGGATAGGGACAAGCCGTATCTGAGGAACCAGGTCAGCGACGCAGCTGTTTGCTTTGTACACGGAAGCGGAAACTCATTCGCGGCTCTCCAGGAGTCACCTACCTATGTTGTTTCTTCTCCTCATCATCTGTCTCCTCGTTCTCCTCCTCCCCCTTCTCCCCCCTTTCGCAGGCGCGCAAAAGGGGTAAGCGCAGTCAGCGGGTTGCGTTCTACGAAGGTTCCCCCCTTGCAGAAGTTGGTTGAGGGAGCCGAACCCTTCTGAGAAGCTCCCATGTCTTCTAGAAGGCGCCATTCTCACCCTGGCTCCGTTTGATCGCCGCCAATTTCCTCGCATGCATCTGACGTCACGTTTTTGCTCGCATCGTTGGTCCTCCGGAGTGATCGACCTCATCTCCAGGATCGTTTGCTCATCCTGGGTGCCTCTTGATGGTCCCGGGAGTCCTTGAGGGCCATGAAGCGGGCACATTGGGAGGCGGGAGACGTGGAACAATACGTTGCCACGATGTTTTGCGGACGGTGCGGACGTTGGAGATCCTCGGATGTAGTTTTAAGTCGGGCATGTCCCTCTACAGCAGGAATTCTCAAGAATAGTAAAATTTGCCTGGCGAAGGACCCAACCATATTCAGCTGTGGGCACCCTCGTTGTATGCACCGCATTCGGTGGAGCTCCATGTGGGGGTGTACCAGAATGGGTGCGGTGGCCGCATGCGAGCGCTGGCATTTAGGCCTTCGGTGGAGTTCTCCATGAGGCCACGAAACGTGTGAGGGGTGTGCTTGAATGGGTGCGGTGGCCGCCTGCGAGCGCAACCGCTGGGGCCCTCGGGCCACGCAAAGTGCGAGGTGTGTGTGTGTGTGTGTGTGTGCCGAAATGGGTGCGGTGACCGCATGCGTGTGCCACAATGGGCGCGGTGCCCGCATGCGAGCGCTGGCATCTGGGCCTTCGGTGGAGTTTCCATATGGGCTACGAAACGTTTGAATGGTTTGCCAGAATCAGCGCAGTGGCCGCATGCGAGCGCTGGCATTTGTGCCTTCGGTGGAGCTCCCTACGGAGCCACGAAGCGTGTGAGGGGTGTACCAGTGTGGGTGCGGTGGCCTCATGCGAGCGCTGGCATCTGGGCCTTCGGTGGCGCTCCCTATGGAGCCACGGAGCGTGTGAGGGGTGTGCCATAGTGGGTGCGGTGGCCGCATGCAAGCGCTGGCATCTGGGCCTTCGGTGGCGCTCCCTATGGGGCCACGGAGCGTGCGAGGGGTGTGCCATAATGGGTGCGGTGGCCGCCTGCGAGCGCTGGCATATGGGCCTGCGGAGCTCCCTATGGTGCCACGAAACGTATGAGGGGTGTGCGGAAGTAAGGGGGAACCGTGTGAGGGGTGTGCCGACATGGGTGCGGTGGGCGCATGCGAGCGCAACTATTGGGGCCCTAGGTGGCGATCCCTATGGGTGTGCCGACCTGGATGCGGTGGGCGCATGTGAGCGCAGCCAGTGACGCTTTCGGTGGAGCTCCTGTAAGGCCACGAAACGTGTGAGGAGTATGCCGGATGGGGTGCGGTTCCCGCATGCGAGCGCAGCTTTTGGGGACCTCGGCGGAGCTCCCTTTGGGACAACGGAACGTGTGAGGGGTGTGCCAAAATGGGTGCTGTGCCGAAACGGGTGGCGTGCCCGCATGCGCGCGCAACCGTTTGGGCCCTCGGTGAAGCCCCTTTTATGGGGCCACGAAACGTGTGAGGGGTGTTTGTGTGTGTGTGTGCCGAAATGGGTGCGGTGCCCTCATGCGAGCGCAGCCACTGGGACCCTCGGTGGCGGTCTGGTGCCTTTGAGGCCACGCAACGTGTGAGGGGTGTGCCCAAATGGGTGCGGTGCCCGCATGCGAGCGTAACCTCTGGGACCCTCGGTGGAGGTCCCTGTGGGGCCACACAACGAGTGAGGGGTGTGCCGAACTTGGTGCGGTGCCCGCATGCGAGCGCAGCCAATGGGGCCTTCGGTGGAGCTCCTATGGGGCCACGCAACGTGTGAGGGGTGTTCCGAAATGGGCGCGGTGCCCGCATGCGAGCGCAGACAGTGGGGCCTTCGGCGGAGCTCCCTTTGGGGCCACGAAACGTGTGAGGGGTGTGCCGACATGAGCGGCGATGATTGTGACGAGAACGGCGACGATGATAAAGATGATGGTGATGATGACGATGATGACAATGACGACGACGATGACGATTATGCAGATGGTGCGAAGATGATGATGAGATGATCGGATGATGAGGTGAAGATGGGACGATGGGATGAAGGTAGGTGGAGGTGGGAGGAAGAGAGAGGAGGAGAGGAGGAGAGGTGGGACGCGGGGCGCTGTCTCTTCAAAACGAGGACCCAACACCACAGGATGCCTGGGAAATGGTCTGTTGACGCTTCTCCGTGCTCTTGGGACTGGTTCTGATTTTTGGTTCCCGCTCTTCGTGATGTTTTCCAAGATCCGCTCGTAGGAGAACATGCCCGACCCGAGCCTAGACCTGACGCTCCCCCACCTCAACGTCGCTCGCCCCGCCCTGTCCGGAGGTGCCTCCGGGCCAGAGTTTCAATGCGAGTCCGGCCGTGGCGGCGAGGGCAGCGCCCCACGGGAGCCTGATATAGAGCTCCCAATCGCCGCGCAGCCCTGCCCAAACACCCTCCAGCCTCGAGCCGGAAGCCTCGAGCCGGAAGCCTCGAGCCAGGCATGGGTCCTGGATCTCCTGGAGCCTCGGTCGAGCTCGACCCTCGATCCCGAGACCCCTACCCGGAAGACCCGATCGGACTCGAACCTCGATCGAGCTCGAGCCTCCTCCACCTTGCATCTCGAGCCCACTCCCAAGCTGCCCCGAGCCCGGATTCTGGATCCTCCTCCAGGAGCTCGCGAGGGAGCTGAAGGCGTAGGAGTCGGCGACCACACGGGGTATGGCCACTTCGGGGTGTGGTTTGCGATCGGCGCGGGGGTCTGGGGGTTGCAGTCAACCCGCATACAGTCGACCCGCATGGCAAGGATGGGCAACCTTCCCAGGGGTAACGCTTGCATCCCTCCGTCCTCGGTTCATCGTTGGGCGCGCCCCGCTCGAAAAGCTTCGAGATGGCCTTCCAAGGCCCTTGCATCCCTATCTTCCGTCCTTATGAAACGGGTTGACTGTAGCAAGGAGGGGCCAACTTTCGTTGACTACCCGTGCATCCTTGCCGCCCCCTCGGCCCGTCCTTGCGACGCTGTCCTCGCTGGGCCTCCTCGGGGCGCGGCGCACCCCGTTGCAAGCCACACCCCCCTCTGAGCCGCGGGGCCGCGCCGCATAGGAGGGGCGGGCAGCTGCCCGCGAGGGGCCGCCTGGCCGGGCCGCGTCGTGCTGTAATTGTCAGCCTCGGAGGCGCGCGGGCCACGCCGTGGGGCCGGCGGGAGCGCGAGGGGCTGAGGTCCCAGGCCCCCTCGAGCACTGAAACAATCACGACGAGAGGTGTTTCACAATTTTCGGCCTCTGGGGGCTCTTACTGGGCCTCAGGACCGTCAAACACGATTCAGGAAGAAAAAACCAGTCATTGGGAAGGGGTCGAAGCTTCTGGGGGTCGACGTCATGAAAAATCATGACGTCGGGGGTCTGGGGTCGGGGCTCAAGAGGGGGGGGCGGAGGGGGGGGCGATGCAGACGGTGGTCCGTCAGAGCGTCGAGCAGGAGCTTTGCAGGAGCTTTGCAGGATCCTGCAGGGCCAGGGGCGCACTGTGACGCGGGCTCGGGCGCAGGATCCTGCAGGATGTTGCAAGATTTTGCAGGATCTCGCACGGCCTGACTGGCCCGGGTGTGGATTGACCCGGGTCAGAAGACCGTGGCGTGTGCAGAGTCAGGCCGCAAAATAAGGATGAACCACTCTCCAGGGTTACCCTCGCATGATCCCCCTTCGGCCCATCCTTGGCCGCTAGAGATAAAGAGAGCTTATTTTAAGGCGTTCAATGCGTTGTTCGTTGAAACTGAGAGCTTCGCTCGAGACATCCTCGAACAAAAACAATAGGAGGATGAGGATGAGGATGAGGATGAGGATGAGGATGAGGATGAGGATGAGGATGAGGATGAGGATGAGGATGATGATGATGATGATGATGATGATGATGATGATGATGATGATGCTGATGCTGATGCTGATGATGCTGATGCGATGATGCTGATGCTGATGCTGCTGCTGCTGAGATGATGATGGTGGTGGTGAGGATGATGAGGATGAGGATGATGATGATGGTGATGATGATGATGATGATGATGATGATGATGATGATGATGATGATGATGATGATGATGATGATGATGATGATGATGAGATGATGATGATGATGATGATGAGGAGGAGGAGGAGGAGGAGGAGGAGGAGGAGGAGGAGGAGGAGTAGGAGGAAGACCAGCGCGCATCCTGAAGTTGTCACAGGCGTCCCGCTAAGCCGCCTGGGATCTCAGCCGAGGCTTCATACTGGCTCGGCTTCTCTTCCAAAGTGCCAAGGCTTAGTACTGGCTCGGCAACGCTGGCATACCTGGTATGCTGACCAGGCAAGGCGCCGCCGCGCGTCAGAGGGGCCGCGCCGCCTCCGCGCGCGCCTCCTCGGCCGACGGGTGCCCCAGGGGGGGGGGGAACGCCAGGTAAGAAAGGGCCAAGGGCCCCGAGCCTAGAGGGGGGAACCCTGACAGCGGGGGGCATCCCGACCCATTCCCAGCCTGCGCCCCGCCCACCCCAGGGGATGGGCCCCCGCGGCCGGCGGAGGCGCCGCCCCCATACCCCCCCCGCCGCCCTCCGCCTTTTCGGCAAGTCCCCCGATTTATTTCAATCCCGCCGATGCAGGCGGCAGTCGACCACTTTAGGTTCCCCGACCGTCCCGGCGTGCTCACCGGGCCCCCGGCTTCTGCGGGAAGGGGGGAAGGAGGAGGGGGGGGGAGGAG
>CAUYUJ010019982.1:270878-330878 GCA_963575745.1 Prorocentrum cordatum
GCCATCTCTTCATCGGCGGAAGACGGCGGCAGAAGCTGGCGGAAGTAAAACGATGTCGCCTCCGACGGTGGATGCAGGCGGAAGGGCGGCGGAAGAAAAATGCGCCCTTCAAGAGATGACAACATTTTGGGGTCCAGGGTTTCCGGAACCCGCCACGCGGAGCCCGATTTTCTCCACGTCAACGTCGCCGATGCATCGCCGCTGTGTCGCGATCCATCAACCCCATCTCTTATGATACATTTTCGGGGGACCTCGCCTGTCCCCCAAATTGGTGTCTTTTCTTGTGCCCGACGCGGGCCCGATGCGGACTCGACGCGGATCTGGCGTGGGTTCGCTGCGGATTCGGCCCGGATTCGACACGGATCTTACGAGTTTGACACGGAGTCGACACGGCACCGACGCTGATAAGGCCGCGACGGGACAGACAAAGTCCCCCGAGGATGCAACATAAGGTAGCGGTATCGGTAGCTTTTCCTCTTCTGAGGCCAGGGGAAGAGGAGGAGGGATGAGGAGGAGAAGGGAGGAGGAGGAGGAGGAGGAGGAGGAGGAGGAGGAGGAGGAGGAGGAGGAGGAGGAGGAGGAGGAGGAGGAGGAGGGAGGCGGAGGATGAGGGGAGGAGGAGGAGGAGGAGGAGGAGGAGGAGGAGGAGGACGGAGGAGGAGGAGGAGGAGGAGGAGGGGAGGAGGAGGAGGAGGAGGAGGAGGACGGGGAGGAGGAGGAGGAGGAGGGGAGGAGGAGGAGAGAGGGAGGAGAGAGGAGGAGGAGGGGAGGAGGAGGAGAGAGGAGGAGGAGGGGAGGAGGCGGAGGAGGAGGAGGAGGAAGGAGGAGGCGGAGGCGGAGCGAGGGGAGGAGGAGGCGGAGGAGGAGGAGGAGGAGGAGGAGGAGTAGGAGGAGAGGAGGAGGAGGAGGAGGAAGGAGGAGGAGGAGGAGGAGGAGGAGGAGGAGGAGGAGGAGGAGGAGGAGGGAGGATGGGAGGAGGAGGAGGCGGAGGAGGAGGATGGAGGAGGAGGAGGAGGAGGGAGGAGGAGGACGGAGCGGAGTCGGAGTGAGGAGGAGGAGTGAGGAGGAGGAGGATGGAGGAGGAGGAGGGGCGAGGCGGAGGCGGAGGAGGGAGGAGGAGGGAATAGGAGCGAGGAGGAGGAGGAGAGGAGAGGAGGAGGAGGAGGAGGAGGAGGAGGAGGAGGAGGAGGAGAGAGAGGAGAGGAGGAGGAGGAGGGGGATGGGAGGGGGAGGGGGAGGGGAGAGGAGGAGGAGGAAGGAGGAGGAGGAGGAGGAGGAGGAGGAGGAGGAGGAGGAGGATTAGGGTACGAGGTGAGGGTACGAGGCGGCGTGGCGCAGCGCGACGAGGTACACGAACACGCGGCGGCTAAGCTGGGGGCCAGGGCGGCCCCACCTCAGGCTTTGAACGAGACCTGCCTGAAGAAGAGGAACAGTATAGAGCGACTCCACCATTCCAAAACAAAGGCGGACTCGCGGGGACCTCCCCCAGCCCTCTACCAGCCAGGACTGGCAGCAACATACCCCCGCGACGGCGGGGGAAAACGACGACACGAGGGCCCCTCAGTTTTAACCCTCGAGAGCCCTCGTGGGGCGAACATCCCAACCACGAGGGAGGAGGAGGAGGGAGGGGGAGGGGGAGAAGGAGGAGGAAGAATGATGAGGGGGAGGAGGAGGAGAGTGCCTGATCAATTCAGTTCGTCCTTTCGATTGCGCTCGTGGCGCCTCCTGTCAAGCCAGAGGTAGAGAATCTCTTGTAAAAAACAGGTTTTTCAGGTCAGAGGCTGAGAAACCATTGCAAAACACAGGTTTTTCAGGTTTTTTTTTCAGGTTTTGGGGGATCTATGCGCGCCCAGGTGGAAAGATGCGCAAAAACTTGAAAAACCTGAAAAACTTGTTTTTTACAGTGTTTGCCAACCCTCCGGCCTGAAAAACCTGTTTTTTTAAAGGTTTTGTCAGGTCAGAGGCCGAGAAACCGCAGCAAAACATTGGTTTTTTTTTCAGGTTTTGGTGGATCTATGCGCTCCCAGGTGGATGGATGCGCAAAAACCTGAAAAACCTGAGAAACCTGTGTTTTACAGTGTTTGCTGACCCTCCGACCTGGAACACCTGTTTTTTACAGTGTTTGCTAACCCTCCGACCGAATGACAGAGCCCCCCAGCGGATGCGGCACGAGCAAGCTTCGACCATCCGTAACCGCTTTGGCTCAAGGTTTGATTGGTTCCGCGCTCCGTGCTTCGCGACACCATGGGGAACCCAAAGAAGGGGGCACCCGCTTACGAGAAGAAGCTGCACAGCAACAAGGTACGCAGGGCCGCGAAGAGAGATCACGACCTCGGCAACAAACCAGCTGTGGCCAAGCTGGTGAGGGGGGCGCGCGCCGCAGCTCGCAAACCCTTGGTGGACAAGTTGCGCGACCTTGAGAGCGTCCTGGACGCGCGGTCACGCCGCTCCAACCAGCACTACAGGAATATGTACACCGCCCAACACAAAGCCGCAGCGGCAGAGGCGGTTGCCAACCACTGCAAGGAGCAGCTCAAGCAGAAGACGACCGCCCTCAAGGACGCGCGGGCGGAGCTGCGCGAGACGCAGGCTTCCTTGGAGAAGACGGAGGGAAAGCTTCAGAAGGCCAAGAAGGCGACCGAGAAGGCCGAGAAGGCGCTCGAGGAGGCCACAGCTCCTTGGGAGAGCTGGTGGCGGACTCTCCAGGTGCACATGAAGTACCACTTGCCTCCTTGGGCGGCCAAGAAAGCGGCGCGCTTGGCGCGCCACGGCCCGCCCCGCGGCCACGCCAACGACTTGGGCTGACGTGCGCCGCGCGCGGCCTCGACTAGCAGCCCCGCCCTGGCCTTTGGAGCGACAGCCAAAAAACACACACCCGCAGAAGGAGAGAGAGAGAGAGAGAGAGAGAGAGAGAGAGAGAGAGAGAGAGAGAGAGAGAGAGAGAGAGAGAGAGAGAGAGAGAGAGAGAGAGAGAGAGAGAGAGAGAGAGAGAGAGAGAGAGAGAGAGAGAGAGAGAGAGAGTGAGAGAGAGAGAGAGGCAGACGCAGAGACAAAGACAGAGACAGAGAAAGAGACAGGGACGGCGACAGCGACAGAGAGAGAGAGAGAGAGAGAGAGCCCGCTGATTGGGGGGATCCAGATTTTGGATGCCCCAGTCCGTTATCTTTTCCCATTGCTGTAGCCCGCAGCTTTGCGTTGGCTCAAGACCACAGGTGCGCCTCGCAGTCAACGTTGCATCGCGTCTCGTTGCGATCATGGCGAACCTCGTGGCGGGGGGCGTCAAGTCTCCGGGAGAGATGATCGCGGGGGACGAGTCCGCCACCGAGCAGGTCGCGCAGGCCTGGGGCTGCATGGACACTCTGAACCCGTACAGTCGGCTCGAGAAGCCCACGCGCTTCGAATCAGACCCGCCTGGTTGCTATCGTCTCCGAGACATGCCACTGAGAGACATCGACAACGTGGTACAAGTGAAGCACGTCGTGGATTGGATCAAGATTGGAACGGAGTGCCAGGAGCTTCCCGACACAAGTGCTGTGGACATGGTCGACATCATGCGCCGCGGCGACTACGCGTCCTTGCCGTCTCCGTTCAAGCCGAAGAAGGACACGGGAGAGCTGGCGTGCACAATGCAGATCTACGTTCTGCCCACCGACCCTGATGGGGTGCAGTCTGTGCTGAAGTATATCAAGTTCGACGACAGTATTCGCGTGGACTTGGTGAAAGATGCGTTCATCGTGGGCGCGCCGCTGACGATCCACTGGGGCCGCACTTCTGACGCGAAGAAAGTTCGCAAGTTGTTCCACTTCATGATGGACCGCCTTGGGGGCGTGCAGTACCGATACTTCGTGCAGCCGTCCGTGAAGAAGGCAGCTGAAGCGGGCACTTACGACAGGATTGCTCGAACGGCTGGTTACGCCTTCATTCGCGATCATGGACCACGGAGCAATGCCCAGAACCAATTCGTCGAGTGGACGGATGATCAGATCCACCTCGAGAGCAGTCCGATCTTCGGGTGGACGCCTGGGGATGTCAAGGACCAGGCGGCTAAACGGACGCGCGGCGTAGAGCGCGTCCCCTTCGCGCTGGGCGCAGACCTGATCGTCGCGCCAGCTTGAGGGGAGGTGCTCGGGCGCGCGTCCGTTTGGCAGCCTCGCAGGAGAGCTTGCGGAACTACGCCAACGGCACCGTGGGCGCGCGGACGTTGATGTCGTGGTGCCACACTTTGAGGCAGTTCCATCCGACGATCCTGAACAACATCATTGCCCCCGCACTGCGCACTCACGATGTGCATTCGATCATGTGGGTCGGGAAGACTCGCGTCGGGAAGTCGTCCGCTTCTAAGACGACCTGCTTCGCCATCTCGGCTTACCAGATCGACAAGCACGGCCGCTCTGACCTGAAGCCGAGCGTCGTCACCTCCAAGAGGATTGATTTCTTTCGCCTCGAGCCAGGGAGCCTCTTCAAGCCCGCGATTGCCGACGACACGGTGATGTCGAAGTGGGGCACAGACGACGTCAAGGCGTTCCACGACCCGGCCGAAGAGGACGCCTTGCTCTGGGCTCGATGGGGCGGCGCGCAGTTCATGATGAACCAGGCGCGGCAATCCTGCGTGAACGCCTACGGCAAGGATTTTGAGGCCCGCGTCCAGCCCGTTCGGCCTGGAGCCGAGGCAATCTCCTTTGACGATTTCGTCCGCATTATCCAGGCGAACTTTCCCCGCGACGCGCGGGGGTCGTTCGAGATGGCAGACGCGGAGGCGTACCTCGCGAGGAGCCGCGTTGTCCTCCTGTCGGACAAGCGCATTTACTTCCGCCTGGCTTCCACGGACAAGGAGTCGGTGCCGTTTTTTGCCTGGCCGAACCCAGCCCAGCCCGACCTGTTCGTGCCCGAAAGCAGAGACACCGTGAAGAAGTACAAGAAGGACCAGACGTACAAGCCGCCTAACTTCGAGATCGACTTCAAGTGGGGCCAGGCATTCATGCGGAGGCTTGCAAGAGGCGAGGCAGTGCAGCCAGCCGTCACAGTGCGAGGCCCTACGCTGTTCGACGCCCAGGCGCCAGACCGCTTCTTCTACCCTCCGATGGGCGAGGGAGCGGTGGCGCCGACGCGCGCGGCCCCTCCCCCTCTGATGGGCGAGAGCACAGATGCGCCGCCGCGCGCGGCCCTTCCGCGCGGCGGCTGCCCAGTGGACTCACAGGACAAGGTCGACAGGGACCGCGAGATGGCCAAGTACCTGGGCGGTTTGGCGAGGGCGCACGACCGCGAGAGCATCGACCTCTTGAGCCCGCCCAAGAAGGCCGCGAAGAGCTTCAATAAGCTTTTTGCGTCTTGTCCTCGAGACATCGACCCGGGCGGCGCTTCCAGCGAGGACTCACCATCGGCGCGGCGCGCGCGCGCCGTGTTCGATGCCGCCGATGCCGACGAGGAGGCCGCGGCAGCGTTGGGGATCATGTCAGAGCAAGCGGAAGCGGAGGCGGGCATGCCCGCCCCCGCGCGACCAGGGGCGGCCTCGGACAGCGGGAATCTTCGCCCCGTCAAGTTGGAGCCAGGCGTCTTCGCCAAACTGGCGCCCTCGGGCGGCCCGCCGCTGATCATCGATGACAGCGACGAAGAGGCGCCCCATGGCACGGGCGACGGCCTCTTCGGTGCAGGTTTCAAGAACTGTTGCATGGTCGACGCCCTGAACGCCCTCGGATTCAACGTTCCGCACGCCCAGGATGGGCCGTTCAGCATCAACGATGCCGAGGCCATGATCGCTGGAGACGGGTGCGTGATCGCCCGTGCGTCCATCCGCGGAGCTTGCGCCGTGCCCACAGGCCGCTACATCGCATCGTACGGCTCTGCGCCTGGGGTGACGGGGCACGCCGTGGCCGTTCTCGTCTTCCTCGGAGGATTCATCGTGTTCGACGGTGATGTGCGCGCCTGCCACACGGGCCACGTTTCGTGGCATATCATGCCTGAGGGCGTGCGTGCCGAGGAATGCAATTGGTGGCAGGTTCGGGGTGCCTGAGTAGGCAGTAGGCGGCGCCAGCGCTGCGCCTTCGCCGCCTCCGCCGTGATGGCGATGCGCACGATGCAGCAGTGCGCATGATGATTCCCCGACCCTCGCCCCCAGCGAGGCGCAACCGTGCAGGCGCCGTCGGGGACGCACGAGACCTAATTTGTGCATATCGGGGACGGGGGCAGCGCCTGTGAACGGGGCAGGGCGTTGCGATGGCCATGCTCTACTGAAAAAAGGCCAACAACGCTTGTTTACTTTTGCCGCGGTCAAAGTTGCGACTGCGCGCGGTCGCAATTGTAGTCCATGTGTTTGCCGATCATGGTGTTCGGTCCGTAGCACTCTGGTTCAAACTTTGGCTTTGGATTGCAGCCTCGCCACTCCCATTGCCGTTCGCCTCGTCAATCATGCCTCATGGTGGCAAGGCCTCCCAGGCGGACAAGCACAAGCGTGCGCACCGCGTGCAGCAGGCTTCGTTGAAACGGAAGCCCGCTTGCGCGACTCTCCATTCTAAGAAGTTGTCTGGCATTCGCAGGGTGTCGTTGACGAAGGGGAGCCGCATCAGCAAGAAGTCGATGATGAAGAAGGGTAGGGCGGCAACTAAAAAAGAGGCCCCTGGTCCATCCTACATTCCTCCGAATCAGAAACAAGTTGATCGCCCTTCTCTCGCCGCGCTACCTATATCCAAGAGGATCGCCGTGGTCGACATGGCGCGCATCAGTCCCGAGCTCCTCGCGCGTATCATGATAGAGATCGGGGTGCTACCAGATCTGGGGGGCGAGTGCACGGCGTGCCAGTGCGGCACAATGGAGTTGAAGCTTCGGGGCGGCCAGTCGGACAAGGACATCCAGGTGGCGGGCTTCAGCATACCTCAAATGGATTATCCGATTTGGCGCTGTTCCAATTGGGATTGCCAGATGCGATGAGCGAACAAAGCACGCCCATACCCACGGGATAGACGGAGGGTGGGGAGGGGGAGCCCATGGGTGCGCGTTGTACGGGCATGGGCGTGCGTTGTTCGCCCCTCAAGAGGCGCGAGTCGAACCTCGACCCGAAGGGCCCTCTGAAGGAGTTGTTCAACAAGGGCTCCGTGAACACCACCCGCACCCTCCTCGCCATCGCCCATGCAGCAACCCAGCATGCCTCGGGATACGAGTCGTCGGACGAAATGGCTGTGCAGGTGGGGATATCGAAGAATGCAGCCCAGCGCATCACTAGTGTCGTGCGGTCCATCTGCGCCCGCGTTGCCAAGGCTGAGCAGGACGACATTGTGTGGCCTCGCGGGTGCCTCGTTGAGGCCGACGAGGCGTCAATGCGCGCTTGCCGCGTGACTTGCCCGCGAGATTGTTGTGATACGACGTGCGGCGAGCACCCTTTTGTGCGTTACCGCATATTACATCACCGATTCATGTGCGTGTGTCCTCGGGGACAGCGCCAACTGGCGATGTTTTTCGAGCTGCCCCAGCGGACCTGCGCCGCTGGGGGAAGCGGCGTTTCACTCAGTGGGCCCGAGTGCGACGAGATCCTCTCTAGGGTTCTCGTGCCTGGCAATTTCACGCTTTTGACGGATGGCGCGGGCGCGTACCAGTCCGTAGCACCGAAAAGCCGTGCTGCTTACAGCGACAAGAGCAAAGACCCTCCTCGTTACAATGCTGACCGCTTCAAGCTGCATTATAAGCATCTGAAGCTATCGCACGGCATAGTTTCTCACGATGCAGAACAGTGGGCCGTCGTCGACCGCGTGCGCGTCGTGCGCCCGAACGGGCGCACCGAGACTCTTCATTTGGAAAAAGGCACGCAGTGTTGCGATGGCCTCTGGCCTGAGATGCGCGACAGCATCCCAGACAGCGTCCACACTTCAGACTGGGAGCGTTGCCGCTCGTACTTGTGGGCTTGGGTGTGGCGCATGCGGAGGTCAGGCAACGACCTGCTCCAGGAGTTTGGCCAGTCTGTTCGCAGGGAGAGAGGCTGCATGCATTACGTCGCCAAATCAGAGCGCGCAGCCCGCCCATGTGCAGAAGGCGCAGGCTGCGACCTCTCGCGTGCAGTTTTGTCGGCGCCTTGCTTCTCCGCAGCCCGCCCATGTGCAGAAGGCGCAGGCTGCGACTGTTCACGAGCAGATTTTGTCGGCGCCTTGCTTCTTCTAGAAAAAACACCAAAACCGCCCAGGCCTACATCGGGTCTGCTTTCGGAGGAGGAGGAGGAGGAGGATGAGGAGGAGGAGGAGGGGGAGGAGGAGACGGGGGAGGAGGAGGAGGAGGGGAGGAGGGGCGAGGAGGCGGAGTTGGGGAAGGAGGGAGGAGAAGGTGTGAGGTGGAGGTGGAGGAGGAGGAGGAGGAGGAGGAGGAGGAAGAGGTGGAGAAGGCGGAGGAGGCGGAGGAGGAGGAGGAGGAGGGGAGGAGGAGGAGGATGGGGGGAGGAGGTGGAGGAGGAGGAGGGAGAGAAGGAGGAGGGGGGGGAGGAGGGCGAGGTAGGGTGTGGATGACGAGGAGGAGGAGTAGGTGGAGGAGGGAGGAGGGAGGAGGAGGAGGATGGAGAGAGGAGGAGGAGGAGGGCGTGCGAGGGGAAGGGATGACGAGGAGCAGGAGGAGGTGGAGGAGGAGGAAACGGAGGAGGAGGAGGAGGAGGAGGATGGATGAGGAGGAGGGGAGGAGGACGGGAGGTGGAGGAGGAGGTCCTAGTTGTGGAGGGGAAGAGAATGAGGAGGAGTAGGAGGTGGAGGAGGAGGAGGAGGAGGTGGAGGAGGAAGAGGAAGGTATGGGCAGGAGCAGGCTGAGGAGAAGGAGTGAGGAGGAAGAGGGAGGAGGAGCAGTGGGAGGAGGAGGAGGAGGTGAGAGGAGCAGGAGGAGGAGCAGGAGGAGGAGGAGGATTAAGGATGAGGAGGAGGAGGTGGTGGAGGTGGAGGTGGAGGAGGAGGTGGAGGATGTAGGGAAGGAGGAGGAGCAGGAGGAGGAGAGAAACGGAGGAAGAGGAGGACGGAGGAAGGAGGAAGGAGGAAAGAGGAGTCAGGATGGAGAAAGGAGGAAGGACGCAGAGGGCATCAGGAACGAGGAAGGTGGAAGGATGATGCGGAGGGGTGGGGAAGAGGAGGAGGAGGAGGAGGAGGAGGAGGAGGAGGAGGAGAAGGAGGATCAGGACAAGGGGGGAGGAGGAAAAGGAGGACGTGGGGGA
Organism: Prorocentrum cordatum; assembly: GCA_963575745.1. Classification (NCBI taxonomy): domain Eukaryota; class Dinophyceae; order Prorocentrales; family Prorocentraceae; genus Prorocentrum; species Prorocentrum cordatum. The sequence goes on from CAUYUJ010019982.1 coordinate 280,048, forward strand.
GGAGGATGAGGACGACGGATATGCTGAGGGTGTTGATATTGAGGAGGAGCACGAGGATGATGATGCGGAGGATGTCGATGGTGATGATGGGGATCGTGAGGGCAATGAGGAGGATGCTGGTGCTGATGATCATCATGATCATGATAATGGTGATGCGTATCATCACGGTCGTACTTCTGAAGATGTTGTGATGGGGTGGTTTAGTATGGTGTTGCGGAGTATGATGCTGATACTGATGTGGATGGCGATAATGATGATGATGATGTTGCTGATGATGGTGATGATGATGATGCTGATGCTGCTGATGATGATGGTGTTGCTGGTGGTGACACTTGAGACGCCGATGATGATGTTGGTGGTGTTGGTGATTGGTGCTGATGCTTCTGCTGGTGTTGTTCATGATGGTGACGATGATGATGATGATGATGATGATGATGATGATGATGATACTGATGATGATGCTGATGATGATGATGCTGATGCCGATGCTGATGCTGATGATGATGATGATGATGCTGATGATGATGATGATGATGATGATGATGATGATGGTGGTGTTGATGGTGATGCTGCTGATGATGTTGGTAATGCAGTGGGTGGTCGTCGTGGTGATGATGATACTGATGCTGATGATGGTGATGCTGACGCTGATGGTGCTGCAAGTGTGTATGATGCGGATGGCGATGCTGATGTGGATATGCTGAATATGTTGATAACCGTGGTGGTGGTGGTGATGATGCTCGGGCTGCTGCTGCTGATGACAATGGTGGTGCTGATGATGATACTGATGCGGATGATGCTTACGTAGGGTGATGACGGGGGTGATGGTGGTGATGCCGATACTTCTTTTGGTGATGACAATGTGGACGATTAGGACGGTGAGGCTGATGCTGTTGATGCTGATGATGAGGCTGCTGATCTTGATTATGGTGATGATGTGGAGGGGGAAGAACGAGGAGGAGGAGGAGGAGGAGGAGGAGGAAGAGGTGGAGGAGGAGCAGGAGGGGGGGGAGGAGGAGGAGGAGGAGCAGGAGGAGGAAGAGAGGACGAGGCAGGATCACGAGGCAGGAGTTGGAACAGGAGCAGAGCAGGGTGGTGGTGGAGGAGTGAATTGGGAGGAGGAGGAGGAGGAGGGGAGGAGGTGTTAGGAGGAGGTGTATGTGAAGGAGGTGAAAGAGGACGAGGACGAGGAGGGGGTGGAAGAGGAGGGAGGAGTGGTGGAGGAGGAGGAGGAGGGAGGAGGAGGAGGAGGAAGACGAGTTGGGAAGAGGTAGGGGAGCAGATGGTGGAGGAAAAGGTGGTTGGAGGCGGCGGTGAGGAGGAGGAGAGGAGGAGGAGGAGGACGAGGACGAGGAGGAGGAGGGAGGTGAAGGAGGAGGGACTCCAGGAAGAGCTGGAGGAGTGGGAGGATGATGGGGAGTACCATGTACGTAATAATAATACACAGCTAAAGCCAGACATGCTTTAATACAAAGTGAATAAGAGGAGGAGAAGGAGGAGGAGGAGGAGGAGGTGGAGGTGGAGGTGGAGGAGGAGGTGGAGGAGGAGGAGGAGGGGGATGAGGATGAGAGGAGGAGGAGGTTGGGGAGGAGGAGGGGGAGGATAGAGGAGGAGGAGGAGGTGGGAAGGAGGTGGAGGAGGAGGAGGAGGAGGAGGAGGAGGAGGACGGAGGAGGAGGAGGAGGGGGAGGAGGAGGAGGAGGAGGAGGAGGAGGAAGGAGGAGGATGATGAGGGATGAGGAGGAGGAGGGGGATGATGATGGAGGCGGAGGTGGTGTGAGGATGGGGGGGGAGGAAGAGGTGGAGGAGGGAAGGAGAGGTGGAGGAGGAGGAGGAGGAGGAGGAGGAGGGGGAACAGGAGGGAGGAGGAGCAGGAGGAGGTGGTAGGATGAGGAAACCGGGGTGGACGTGAAGGAGGAGGAGGAGCAGGATGAGGTGGTGGAGGTGGTGGAGGAGGAGGAGGAGGCGAGGAGGAGGAGGAGGAAAATCATGAGGAGGAGGAGGAGGAGGAGGACACGGAAATGGAAGGGGATAGGGAGGAGGAGGGGGTGGCGAGGTGGAGGGGGAAGGGCATGTGGAAGCGGGAAGGGGGGTGGGGGGGTGGAGGAGGGGGAGGACGGGGAGGAGGGGGAGGTGGAGGAGGAGGGGGAGTAGGAAGAGGAGGAGGAGGAGGAGGAAGAAGAGGAGGAGGAGGAGGTTGGGGAGGCGGATGATGATGATGATGATGATGATGATGATGATGATGATGATGATGATGATGATGATGATGATGATGATGATGATGATGATGATGATGATGATGATGATGATGAATTTGGTTTGATGATGATGTTGATGTTGATGACTGATGTTTGATGATGATGATGTTGATGATAGTGATGATGATGATGATGTTGATGATGATGATGATGATGCTGTTGCTGATGCTGTTGCTGTTGATGATGATGATGATGTTGGTTGATGGTGATGGTGATGGTGATGGTGATTGTGATGATGATGAGGATGATGATGATGATGTTTGATGCTGATGCTGTGCTGATGATTATGACGATGATGATGCTGATGATGATGATGATGCTGATGCTGCTGTGATGATGCATGATGAGGAGGATGATGATTTTGTGATGATGATGATGATGATGCTGATGATAATGATGATGATGCTGATGATGCTGTGCTTTTGAATGATGATGATGATGATGATGATCGATGATGATGATGATGATGATGATGATGATGATTGATGATGATGATATGTGATGTAGATGATGATGATGATGATGATGATGATGTTGATGATGTGTTGATGCTGGTGTTGATGGTGTGATGATGTGCTGATGATGAGGAGGAGGAGGAACATGAAGGGGAGGGGGATAGGGTATGGGGGGGATGAGAGGGGGAGGACGAGGAGGAGGAGGAGGTCGTGAAGGAGGAGGAGGAGGAGGAGGAGGAGGAGTAATATTAGCCATAATGATATCAACCATACCAGGAGGATGAGGAGTCTTCATGCCACGAACAACAGTAATCATACTGATAAGAATAATAATGATACACACCATACAAGTAACAATGATACACAGCTAAAGCTATGAATGCTTTAATACAAACTGAAGAAGAGAGGGAGGAGGAGGAGGAGGAGGAGGAGGAGGAGGAGGAGGAGGTGGAGGTGGAGAGGAGGAGGAGGTGGAGGAGGAGAAGGTGGAGGAGGAGGAGGAGAGAGGAGGAGGAGGAGGAGGAGGAGGAGGAGGGGGGGGTTAGGAGGTGGAGGACGAAGGAGGAGGACGAGGAGGAGGATAGGAGGAGGATAGGAGGAGGTGGTGGGGGAGGAGGGAGGAAGAGGAGGAGGTGGGTCAGGAGGTTGAAGGGGGAGGAGGGAAAATTCGAGGAGGAGGAGGAGGAGGAAGGAGGAGGAGAGGAGGTGAAGAGGAAGAGGAGGAGGAGGAGGTGGAGGAGAAGGATGAGGATGAGTTGGAGGAGGAGGACGACGACGAGGAGGACGATGAGGAGGAGGAAGAGGAGGAGGAGGAGAAGGAGGAAGAGTTGGAGTTGGAGGAGGAATTGGGGGAGGAGAAAAGGAGGTCCCGTGCGCGCGTGCGCACGCACTCTGAGAGAAGTGGCGTTTCCCGTTTTTGTCCTGATAGGTTCCCCATACCAAACCTGCCAACCGTGTGGCGAGAGACTGTCAACCGAGCCAGGCGTGGCCGAGTACCTAGCAGATACCAGCCCACTGGTCAGTCAAGGGGCCTGTGGTTCGTTGGCCATCCTTGGGAGTTATTCTATGCAGCACGCGCGACCTGCATGGGGCGACCTGCATGCTTTGAGGGCGTCGCGCTTGGCGTTGTAGAGTTTCGCACCGAATCATCGGGCTGTTTGAGCCCCTGTTGGAACAGCCTTGCACCAAAACAGAACATCTCGCGCCATCTGCCCGTTTCCTTGCCCACCTCGGGCCCGACACAGAAGTAGCCAGTCGATACCCATCTCCGCAGATTTTTCGCCCGCTGCGGCCTCTGGGGGACGTCGCCGGGCTCTGGGTTGTCAACGAAGCGACTCGGGATGAACAGCAGGCTCCCGGGAAAAAGGTCAGGACTTCCGTGGACCCTGCATTGGAAAAATGAAGATATTGGATGCCTAGATCCGTCGAGCTCCCGAACGCATTTTTGCTCCCAGCTCTGCCGTGTTGCGTCGTCGTCTTGCGTGAAGCATTGTCGCTGCTCCTCTGACCTCATCCCTCGACTCTTCTCGTTCCCCGCTCTCTCGGTCTTCTCTGGGTCGCCCGGTGCTCGCATCGCTGTCTCGTACCTGGCGTGCACCCGCCGCCGCTTTTCCTGAGCCCCCCCCCCCGGGGAGGTGTCCAGCGGAGCGGAGCCGTGCGCAGGACCTCTTCGGGGAGGGCGTCCACTGATTCTGCACCTGCACCGAGCCCGGCCGGGCCAGTCCTCGGCCCAGGGGTGGTGCATGTAGTCCTGCCTCCCTCGCCGAGCCGGGAGGGCGTATTGCACGGATGTCGGTCCTACAGGATGGGCCTGGCCAGGCTCGGCGTAGGGGTACAGCTGGAGAGCGTTTCTGTTATACCCTCTGGGCCACAACGCGCGCCAGGCCCCCTCCCCTCCCCCCCCCACCCCTCCCCCCGTAACGTAACGCTCCCCCCTCCCCAGTGCGTCCCCGGCACTGTCGCAGTGCGTCCAGCACCACAGACTGGGGGGGGCGCCACGATACTCCCTCCCATCCCCCCCATAACGCCCGTTATGGCCGCGAGAAAAACAAAATGCGCTCCTGGCGCCCTCCGACTGCCGCTCCTGCGCTCTCCGAGGGGGGGGGGCGGGCTTCCCGAGCGGTGCCGCGAGCGGACGCAACGGGCGGGGACCTCTCGCCCACCGCGGCAGTGCTGCCGGGCGTGCCACTGTCGCGCGTGTCAAGGAAGCGCAAGCATGGAGGACGGTCGGAGATCGAGGTATGAGGTCGAGGTCGGTTCCGGGAGGGTGCCCCAGTGTTCTCGGTGTTTGTCGGCTGTTCTGGTGCATCTTGGGGAGGGTACCCTCGGATGTTCTCCGTGTTTTGGCCGGCGGAGGGTCTCGTGTTCCTGAGGGATGTTCTTCTGGCCTGGGTTGAAGTCGGGCCTGTCCCTCTACAGGAGGATGTTCAAACATAGTCCAGCAAAAAATAGTCTGGGGACGATTTTCTCACTATTTTTGAATCTGTTTGGAGTATTTTTTGGTTCGGCCAAAATCCGCCTGTAGGGGGACACGCCCGACCTAAGCCCCGATCCGACGGTACCCGTTCCGTGCAGAATCAGCGCGCCCCGTCGCCACATCGGGCGGCACTGGCCTCCTGCTTCGGGGGCACACCTTCCCCGATATGCGCGGGGCTGTCGCCCACGCGCGAGGCCCACGGAGCCGCAGTCCACGCCAGGCGTGCGCCCGCCAGGGGGACCCCCAAGAGGTCTTTCCCGAGGACCGCCGCTGCCTCGGTGATGCTTGGGCCCGGCCCAGGTCCACTGCTCGAGCAGGAGATGGACTACATAATCGATCTGCCCCAGCATTTCTTCGTGGCCGAGCCTGCGACGAGCGTGCGTATCATGTTCCGCAGATCTACAGAGCACTCTCCCTGAATCTTTCGTAGACTCTACGAACGCTTCGATTTCGGGGCAAATCAGTTCTGCAGTCGATCTCCTCCGCCTCCTCCTCCTCCTCCTCCTCCTCCTCCTCCTCCTCCTCCTCCTCCTCCTCCTCCTCCTCCTCCTCCCCCTCCTCCTCCTGCTCGCCCTGCGGCGGAGGTGGCACGCGGGCCCGATGCTGCACGCCAGCGCCAGGGGCCCACGCCCGCGGCCAGGCCGCCTCCCGCCCGCCCCCGCGACCTGCTGCCCGCCGCCCCGCGACGGCCCCTTCGCCCTGCCTCGAGAGGGCGGCGGCCGAGCGGCGGACGCGCCACTCGCCGCAGCGGCAGTCTGGGCCTCCCACATGGGGTCGGAGTATCGCGCCGCATCGTCGATGCATCGGCGATGCGGCTCGATGTCGATCCCGATCTTCTCCACGCCGGCGTCGCCGATGCTTCGCCGATGCATCGCCGATGCGTCGCCGGTGCGTCGGCGATGTAGCGGCGATGCGGTGCGATCCGCCTCGAGAGGGCGGCGGCCGAGCGGCGGGCGCGCCACGCGCCGCAGCGGCAGGGCTCTCCACCGCCACCCTCCGCAGGGCCGCTGGAGCGGCGGCGAGCGAGGGTGGAAGTGAGGAGGAGAAGGCCCTCCTCCTCCTCCTCCTCCTCCTCCTCCTCCTCCTCCTCCCCTCCTCCTCTCCTCCTCCCCCTCCTCCTCCTCCCCTCTCCTCCCTCCTCTCCCCTCTCCTCCTCCTCCTCCTCCTCCTCCTCCTCCTCCTCCTCCTCCTCCTCCTCCCCCTCGTCCTCCTCCCCCTCCTCCTCCTCCTCCTGGCAAACCGATCGTGGTGACAAACTCGATCTTCTCACGAAGTCTCCACTATCCGTACGCGATTTGGCCCGAGAAGCTGCTGAGCGGCGGTTTTGCCTTGATTGGGCACGTCGCCCATATCGCGATCACAGTGACCTAGATCCGAAGTCTTTGGCAGGATACTGGCTGGCACCTGTTGTGAGTGTCTTGGGCAGGACGCTAGAGGAAGAGGATCCAGAAAAAACCTTACGTTCTAACGAAGCAGCAAGCAGCGACGCTACGTGCAGTGGTGACTGGGGGACTTTGGCCACCGTCACGACGGGCGACGCACGGCTACGCCGACAATGCTATATGCCCGTGCTGCTCCGCGCCGCATGCTGATCTTTTCCATATTCCATGGGTTTGCGATTCCAATGAAGACGGGCGCAGACAGGTATTTGGCAACGCTGATGAGCAGGGGTGTCTTCCCGAAGTCTCTCCTTCCTCATGGTTCTGGGCTAGAGGTTTGCTCGCCAAGACAGAATTGCCATCACCACCTCCACGTGACGATAGCGCAGTTTGGCGAGTTTTATACGGAGACGCCAGCGCCGTGACAGGCGATGTATTTTCTGATGGGGCTTGCCGAAAGTATTCCTACTGGCCAGAGGCCGCTCGTGCAGGCTGGGGCTTTGCGCAGATTCGGGCCAACATGGTCGACCTCGTGGTGTACGGACCGCTGCCAGGGCCGATGCAGACATCGCCGCGAGCAGAGTTATTTGCAGTTGCTCAGATTCTACGCGTTGCCATTCTCCCGCTCAGGAGATTCACTGATTATCTTGATTTACCGCAAGGCCTTGAGAGAGGGCCAGATTGGGGTTGTCATCCTCGGCGTCCGAATGCAGATTTGTGGTGTGAGATATGGCGACGCATCGAAGATCTCGGAGGCCTTTCTGACTCTCTCCAAATAGTACACGTGCCTGGACATCAGAAAGGCCAGGGATACGAAGCTCGGGGGAACAGGTGGGCCGACTCTGCGGCCTGTGAGGGCCGTGACATGCATGCCGTAACTAATGAAGTAGCTAAGCGGGTCGAGTTGCTTTTTCGTTCGGCTAGGAAAGGCCTAATATGGCTTGCCAAGGTCCACACTCAGTTTATGGGGGCCACGGTTGCCCCAGGTGAAATGCGTTTTCGGGAGCGTCGTCGTGCTAGAGCTAAGGCTAAAGCCCGAAGAACTGACGACGCTAATATGTTTCATAAGTTTTATCAGTCAGGCAGGGGCTGGCGGTGTCTGCAGTGCGCGAAGTATGTTGCCACCTCCAAGCAGCGTCAGATATTCGCGCGTCGCCAGTGCCCTGTGCAGATATCTTTGCGTGAGCGCTTAATTGCTTCTGCTGGCTCACGAGAGCCGCCCGGAGTTCCGTCTCCACCTAACGTGTGTGAGGTCCCTGCTGGCCAGTCGCGGGAGCGGTCGGCTTCGCCTTTCAGAGACCTTCGGAGGGTTCGAGCTAGGCTGCAGGCAGACTCCTCCGAGCCAAGAGGTCGTGACTTGTCGTGTGATCGGTCGTCGCATAGTGCTGCCGAGGATCTGCCTGCCCCTGCTCCCCCTGGTCCAATATTGGGTGGGGACGGGGATCTGTCGTCGCCGTCGCAGTCGGGGAGGGATGGGAACCTTGAGCCGTCTGGAGGTGAGCCTTTCCCTTCTCAGGTGTTGAGGCGAGTTCATGCTCGCATCATCGCCGCCAGGACGCGGCCCCGCTCTCCCTCTCCTCCCCCGAGGATGGTCAGGGCCCGCGTTTCAGGCCCCACGCCGCCCTCGGCCAGGGCCGTCAGTTTCGCTCCACGTGCGGACGTCCTCCCACAGGTCATCCGTGAGTTCGAGGCGCGGCCGCCTGTTGCTGCTGCGTCCTCCCTCCACTCTCCTCAGCCTCCTCGTAGAGACCCTTCGCGTTCGCTCGGGAGGGAGCCGCCAATCAAGGCGCGGCGTCTCGGGGGGACGGGTGGGGGCCCCGCCGCCGACCGAAGCTTTCGTCCTGCCCGCACCCTGCCCCATTCTGGAGACATCCCTCCCGAGGCGGCTAGAGGGCATGAGCTTTGCGTTGCTCCAGGGGCGGTCGTCATATGTATGACTTGTGGTGGTATTTCCACGGGCAAAGCGTCCTCTCTGGTTTCCAGTTGGCCGCCTCCGCCATATTCTAATCGTGCCGCGCCCCATATACATCGTTTCAATACGAATCGGCATCCCGCCGACCACAAGCGACACGAATCCATATTTGGTCAGAGGCGTCTCAGAGTCGATGACCCCGAGGTTCACTGGTTGAACCTCACATAACTCGTTTGTCGGGGTTTTCCTATAAGAGTTCGCCATTCTATCTTGCGTGCTCTCACTGCGCTTGCGCGCCTTCCCCGCCGTGATCCCGATCTCGGGTGGGCGCTTTGGGGTGGGCGCTGAGCGAGCGCTGAGCCGAGGCCGATCGGTCTTGGCTCGCCTTTCAGTGGCCGTTGGCGCTTCGCGCGACGGACTCCCTTCAGGCTGCATACTCCTCCTCCTTTTTTTGGCGGCGAGCGAGGGGGGGAAGTGAGAAGGAGAAGGCCCTCTCAGAAGGCGGCGGAACTTCTCAGAAACCCTTGCGTTTTCTGCGAAGTTGTTTTGGTCGCCAGGGAAGGCTTAGACAACTTCTCAGAAGGCCGGGGGGGCTTTCGAACTTTCTGAGAGGGCCTTCTCCTTCTCGTTTCCCCCCCCTCGCTCGCCGCCCGGCGGAGACTGCCGATCTGTGCAGGGTGGAGCGATCCCCGGGGTGTCAGGAACCAAAGACGGGGTCGACACGAGACAAACCTGCCGTACGGGGTGGGCCTCCGGTGCCCAGACAAAAAGTGTCCACACCCACGGCGGTAAGGCGGTGCAACATGATGACAAGCACAACTGGGAAATGTCCTGGCTGCGCACCCCTCCCCCCGAAACCAAGGTTGAAGTGTCCACACGTTGTCCCTGGCCTGCGGCCTACAGCCTACGCCCGTCAGCAAGGGGGGGTTACACTCTAGTCCGACGTGCCTTGATCACTCGAGGCCTTGGCGCGACACGTGTGGGCATTTTTTGGTCCACCCACCGTCGGACAGCAGGCAACGGCACACACAGAACTCCTCGGAGCTCCGCACGGAGCTCCTCCAGCCACAACATATATAGGGAGAGGCCGGCCCAGCTGTGGGGACGCCTCGGCCCGCCATCGCGCACTCCTCGCCGAGGGCGGCCCGACTGCCCATCCCGGGGGGAACGTGCGGGCTCGCTATCGGGGAGCTCCTCGCCGCTCTGTCGGCGATGCGCCGCCGATGCGAGCTCGACGTTCCCCCCTCTTTCCCACGAGGCGGTCCTCCCCCCGTCATGTCAGGCGATCGCAAGCATGGATCGAGGGGGCGTGGGTCAGCGACGGCTCCCGTTTCCATGAGGAATCGCGGGTTCCCGCCGCCGAGCGAGGCGGCACCGGCCGCATTTTGGGGAGGGCACCTCCCCCGATCCATGGACTCGGCGACCGCGCGCCAAATCCGCGGATCGCCAATCCATGCTTGCGCGCCCCAGATTTGGATGGACCTTCCTGGGGCCCGTCTAGCAGATCTGTTCGGCTGCAGTTCCTCCCCAGTGCGACTCGAGTTCGAATCGCGGGCTCGACTCGGATTCGACGCAGCTCGTCGCGGGCTCGACTCCGGTTCGCCGCGGGCCTGCCCCTGATCTGGCCCCCGGGAGGGCGTCCGTGGACGCCCGCTGCCAGGTTGCCAGATGGCCTGGAGGCCGACGCGCGCGCGCGCGGAGGTCCTCGCGTCGGCGCCGGGCCCTCTGCCCCCTCCCCGGGTCCCGCACGTCCGAGGCGGGGACCCGTCCACAGGTCTAAGTCGGGCCTGCCCCTCTGCAGGAGGGATATGCAAAGGTAGCAAATCAATAGTCTGGGGGCGATGTTTTGAAAAGTTGTGGATATGTTTTCTCAATCTGTTTGGTGTATTGTTTATGTTTCCTCCAATATCCGCCTGCAGGGGGACATGCCCGACCTAACCATAGCCATCGCCTGGGGCTCGATCTTCGGGGACCTCGGCAGGCGGTGGATATAATTAGATGCCTGTGGGCTGGGGGCCAAGCTATGTCCAGATCCACCGCCCACTGGGGTATCCCAGTGCGTCGGTTCAAGAGGCGGTGGATGTGGATAGGTCCCCGCCGCGAATGAAAAATGCGCCCCTGACGCCGCCCCCGGACGCGCTCCATGCGCCAGGACGGGTGCGGGAAGGAGGTCCAGAGCCAGCCCCAGACATCCGCGCGGACCTTCCGTGCTAATGCATCTCTGGTTCTTGTGCGGGGGCGGCCGATGTCGGGGGACGCCAACTGCACACCAACGCCGATGCTGGCCACGCCGATTCTGGGCCCAGGTCCGATGCACGCGCCCTCGTGGCCCAGTCTCGCCTGTCCTGTGCCCAGGGTGGGCCTGGCCAGGGCCGGTGCCTTGTCCAGGTGGCGTCCTCCTCCGACCAGCCGCCCCTGCTGGGGGAGCTGTCGTCCCCGCCGCCCTTAGGGGGCCCATGGCTTTCGGCCCACTCCCTCTCGATGGATCCTCGGTGCGATGGGTTCCCACAGGGAGGTGCGATGGCCCCCCCTCTCGATGGCTCGTGGGTGCGATGGAGCGTGGGTGCGATGGATTCCCCTCGTGGGGCACGGGACACTCTTCCCCCAGTTGTGGCGGGTCGGCTCCCGGATGGATGCTGCAGGGGAAGGGAGGTGGAGAGGACGGCGCGGGGCGGAGGGGGAGGCCCTCCCCCTCCGCCCCGCGCTTCTACCAACGCTACGCCACTCATTTCTAGTTGAAATCGTTTATTTTTTGATTGGCGGTTTGTCGCCGAAAGCTTCGCCAGTATAATGTCACTACTGAGGAGGGAGAGAGAGGGAGAGGAAAGGAGAAGGCCGGCCGAGAAGACGTCACCGCCACCGACCAGGGAAGCGTCACCTCACCTGGCCAGCCGGCAGAGCGCTGGAGGCTGCTCTGGGCGGCGACGCTAGTGTACCAGAGTCAATACTTTTTCACTTCTGGGGCGAAATATTGCGTCAAGTCGAGAGGGGGAATGGAGGATGCACCGGGGTGAGCGGTGGCGGCGGATGCCGGATGGAAGGGGAAGCGATGGGGGGATGGCGGGGGGGGGGGAGGGAACGTGTGGGGCCACGGGTGACGCGATGAGAGTGGTGCTGAGGGGCACGGGGGGAAGAGGTGCGGGCAGACAGACGGGAGAAGACGAGATTGCCGCGGGGGCACTCGGCGAGACCCTGTGGGCTTCCGTCTGTGGTGTTGTTGCAGCCCTGCTCGCTGAGGCCCCCGAGCTTGCCTGACGCCACGCTGTCATTGCGGAGATGCTTGGGTGTGGCCTGCCCGGTGACAAGTGCGGTAAGGAACTTTGGCTCAGCGCGTCGCCCCGCTGGTTCTGGCCCACCGCGCCTTGGCGCGACACGCTATCCACTTCCCAGTGCCCAGGCGTCAACGGCCTGCTCGCAGAGTTCCTGGGAGGCATGCAAGGCCCCAAATCATCGCAGGCCACTGGCGACACCCTTGCGCCACAGTGATCCAGAGTTGGCAGCCCCGCACCGCTCGGGGCATCTCCAGGACTTGGGGCCGCCCAGAGTCGCTCGCGATCACAAAATGGTCCCCCCCCCGGCCGTTGCGAGTGCGCCGTCGTGGGTGCCAGCCGAGATACCAGGTTGGAGGCTGCTCGGAACCGTGCGGGGAATTCGTCCCGCCCACCCGATCATATTCGACAGGGCTGGGCAGCACGTGCGGGGGCTCCCTCGCCGCTGCCCACCTCAACCTCTTCCGTGCCCCCGGGCAGCTGGCTCTGCGACGCAGTCGGGCACAGCTGCTGCGGGGTGTCAGACGCTGTCCACCTGCTGGAGGGCGCGTGCCGATCGTGCCTGGTTTTGCGGTGCACGCGCTGGGAGCTTCGGGAAGTCACTGGAAGTGGGGGGCTTGAGGCCGTGCCTGTTGAGGAGCTGGGGGCTTCGGGAAGTCACTGGAGCTCAATTTTTTTCGCTCGAACACATACCGCGCGTTATGTGGCCGTCAACCCACCCACCCACCCATCCAGTAGATCACATCACACCCTCCGCTTCACCCACCCCCGTTGCAGCAGCGCCTGTTGTTTAGCGCACAGGTATGCTGTTCGTAGTGCGCGCAACGTGTTATGCGATGTGCCAGCGAACCCACCCACCCACCCACACATAACGCGCGTTATGTGGCTTCAAAAAGATTGAGCTCCTGGAAGCTACCAGCACCCATGGTAGAACTCGAGAGTTCGGCGGCACCGCCCGCTCAGGATGCAGCTCCTAGGAGTTTCCATTCAGCACTGGAGCCGGTGTGTCCGTGGTCGAAAGCCGGCCGGGTCTGGCAGAACCCCATTCCAACCGCAGGCTCAATCTGATTTGACCCGGCCCACTGGCCCCTCCATCGGGCTCAGTAGCCCCCTGCTCGATCTTACGAAGATCTTCCAGGAGTTGCTTCCTGAGCGCGCAGCCGCCCACTCCTCCTCCTCCTCCTCCTCCTCCTCCTCCTCCTTCTCCTCCTCCTCCTCCTCCTCCTCCTCCTCCTCCTCCCCCTCCTCCTTCCCACCGCCTCCCTTCCCCTCCCCCCCCCCCCTCCCGCCTCCCTGCCCGCTTGCTTGCCCGCTGCTGCCGTGTCCCGCCGTAGTGGTCGTTCGTCGCCGTTGCCTGCGCTGCCCGACGCCGCCGTCGCGCGCTCCGCCCGCGGCGCCTGGAGGCGCTGCCGCGCCGGCGGCGGCCGGCAGGGCCCTGGCGGCGCAGGGCCAGCCGCCGGACTCTGCGCGCGGAGGCGCCTTCCGAGCCCTCCTCCTCCTCCTCCTCCTCCTCCTCCTCCTCCTCCCTCCTCCTCCTCCTCCTCCTCCTCCTCCTCCTCCTTCCCCCTCCTCCTCCTCCTCCTCCTCCTCCTCCCCTCCTCCTCCTCCTCCTCCTCCTCCTCCTCCTCCTCCTCCTCCTCCTCCTCCTCCTCCTCCTCCTCCTCCTCCTCCTCCTCTGCGGGCGCGGGGCCGGCAGGCGGCGGGGACTGCAGAGGGTGTGCTTTGCTCAGGCCGGGGTGTGGTGTGCGATCTGCGTCGGTTGGGGCTCGGGGGGCACCGCGTCGCCCTCGTCGGGCCGCCTCCGGGGCGCGGCGGAGCACTCGGTCGAGGTCCTCGCCTGCCCCCCGGGGTGCGTGTCGCAAACCACACCCTTTGCGGGCCCTACCCTTCGGAGTCGCCGAGGGCGGCAGGGACGGGTGGGACGTCTTCGATCACCGAAATGGCCTCGGGCTCCCAACGATCTCTGAGGCCTCAATGGTGTAGCTCTCTCGACCCACCCTGACGAGCTGCGCCTCTCGTGCGAGCCAGAGCTTATCCCGGGGCCTTGCGCAAGGCTGCCTCTCTCGTGGCCCCGCGTGTGGTCGAGAGGCGCAGGTCGCGATGGTGGCAGCATCGCCGGCCGCAGTGCGTCGGCTGGCACGAGGGAGGCTCTTGTGGCATCCCTGCTCGTGATGACCTTACCCTAGCGGCCACGAGGCGCAGCTCCCCCCCTCCCCTCAGAACTTCTCGAACGCTGGATCTCCCGGAGGTTGTCCTTCGCCGTGGCAAACTGCAGCCAAGGCGCTCCAAGTGGCGCTCTGGGTTCGGGAGGGGCTCTGGCTTTCGGGCCGTTCTTTCTGTTCGGGTCGTGGACCCCGTCCGTGGTCGAGGCCCGCCGTAGCAAGAAAGTAATCCTCGGTTCCTTCAATCCAGCGCTCCGTGTGATAGCACGCTGAGCTGACCACGTGTGTCGCGAACCCCTGGGAAGGCAGGATGAATGTTGGCACTGCCGCGCGGCGCGCAAGCCTCTGTCCCCCGGCTCAGCCTGTTCTTGGAGGAATTCAGTCGTGCCGCCCCCTTGGCGGGGGTCACGCCCTCCAACGGGTGAGCCGGCTGCCTCCCACGGGTGAACCTCTGAGACGCCGAGGACATGTGCAGTCGAACCGAGGAATGAGATCGAGGTCGGTTCGGAGAGGGTGCCCTCGTGCTCTTCGTGCTGGTTGGATGTTCTCGTGCCTCCTGGGGAGGGTGCCCTTGGATGTTGTCCGTGTGTTTTGGCCGACGGAGGGTCTCGTGTTCCAGAAGGATGCTCTTCTGGCCCAGGTCCGACTGCTTATCAGATTGCCCGCACCGCGGGTACCATAACTACAAGTTCGGAGGTTCTTGTCGGAGGAGGGCCCGTCGAGACGATGGCGGCCCTCCCCGACGTTTCTCTCGCCGTCTCCGAGCCTCCCGGAGGCTTCTCGTCGCCAGCGCCGGAGCCGCCTGGCACAAGAGGTCGTGAGGGACCCCTGGGATGGACCCTGCCGAGCTCCGCGCCGACACCGACTCCAGGGACCTATCCCCCCTCCTCATCTATTTCTGTTCCTCATTCATGTTTGTTCCTGGAAAGGGCCTGAGCCCAGGGCTCTCTGTTAGCTATTTACCCCGGGAATCGACGGCTGTAGGACTGGCGAAAGTATCTGCAATAAATACCGAGGTCTCGTAGGGCCGGCGAAATTATGTTTAAGTATGTCTCGAGCGAAACCCTTGTTGTTCAGAATTTGTTGAGCAGGTCTCGAGCGAAACGCTTGTCTTGTGTTAAAGATCGTTCCTCTCCTGGGGACCAGAATTCAGAGGAAGTCTCAGGTGAAATGCTTGTCCGAGCCTGGCCCGAGCCGCAGCATATGCAGCAGTCGTCTTTGAATGGGCAACTACTGGGGGCGCATCCGCCGCCGCTGCCGCCGCCGCCGCCCGCCGCCGCCGCTGCCGCGCCGCCGCCGCCGCCGCCGCCCCCGCTGCCGAATCGCCGCCGCCGCAGCCGCTGCCGCCGCAGCCGCTGCCGCCGCAGTCGCTGCCGCCACCGCTGCCGCCGCCGCCGCCGCCCCCGCTGCCCCCGCCGCAGCCGCCGCAGCCGCCGCCGCCGCCAAATGTACTCTGTATTGCGGGTTCGCTGCGCATGTTCCGAATTTGGAGGCAGAGTGGGTTTTGTATTGTTGTTTGCAAGGGATGGTGGGGGCAGAGTGTGTCTTGTATTGTTTTTACAAGGGATGGTGGGGGGGCCCGTGTGGACCTGGGTTGGCTCCCAGTCGCCTGGGGGAGGGTTTTTTTTTGATAGGGACCAGTGATCAATACACCCTCCCAGTAGCTGTCCATCCATCTGCCTGGCACGCGTGCCAGGGGCGCCATGCGCGCCAGGCACCCCTGAGGCCCGAGCGTGCCAGGCACGCCTGCTGCGCCAGATGCGCCACGTGCTCCGTGTGCGCCGGGTGTGCCGCATACTCCAGCTGCGCCATGTGCGCCACGTTCTGGGCACGCGCAGTGTGTGTCAGGTGCGCCTGCGCACGTGACAGCACACATCGGGAAACATGTCGGCCCCTACCACCCTTGTCGAACAGCAATGCCCATCATTGTGTCGGGTGGGCCTGCGCACAGCAGGCCACGCGCCACCACCCCCGCGGTCCCTGTCCAAAACCACTTGACTGTGATCCCGGGATGGCCGCGCATCATCCAGGTTCAGCCGCGAGGTTCATTTTGTATGGTTTTTTGTTCTTAGGGGTGGTAGCCTTGTGCGTAGCAGACAGTATGCGAGTATACAAAATGCTCGCGGGCCTCACGAACATGACCCAAGACTTTGCCGCAAAGTCTACTTTGCTTGTTTTTTGAAAGGGGTGGTGGGAGGGGGGGGAGGGGGGGCGCATCGGGTTGACCGCGCATGCTCAAACATTGGAGGCAGAGTGTTTTTTTGTATCGTTTTTTTGACAGGGATGGCGTTGGGTGCCCGCACGGTTCCTGCTTAGCCGCCGGCCGCCTGGGGGAGGGGGTGTATATTGATAGGGAACAGCGATCAAGCTACCCACCCGCCCGCAAGCCGTCTAGCTCACTCCAACATATACGTAACACCCGAGCCTGAGCATGTTCAGCGGTCGTCTTTGGATGGACACCTACTGGGAACCAAAGCCGACCCCAGGTGCGGGACGCTGGGGCGTGGTGCGCCACGCGTGCCTGGGGCGCCACGCGCGCCAGGCACCCCTGGGGCCCGAGCGTGCCAGGCACGCCTGCTGCGCCAGATGCGCCACGTGCTCCGTGTGCGCCGGGTGTGCCGCACACTCCATCCGCACGAGGTGCGCCATGTTCGGGGCACGTGCAGAGCACGTCAGGTGCGCCTGCTCACGTGACAGCACACATCGGGAAACATGTCGGCACCCACCACCCTTGTCGAAAACCCATGCCCATCGTTGTGCCTGGTGGGCCTGCGAACAGCAGGCCACGCGCCACTACCCCCGCGGTTCCTGTCAAAAACAATTTGACAGTGATCGCGGGATGGCCGCGCATGATCCAGATTTAGCCGCGGGGTGCATGTTGTATCGTTTTTTTTGTCAGGGATGGGTCGCCCTGCGCACGGCAGGGATTATGCTGGCACTCTCGCCGTCCCTATCAAAGATTACGCTACCGAGAAACCCCACATACTTATATTATGGCTGCAGTGATGATAGCTGAAGTGAAGCGTGTGAGAATGATGTTGGTGGCCACCCCCTGCGCACCCCCTATGGTGTCGAGAAAGTGCCACGCCTGTGGCGCCCTGGACGACCGGCTCTGATAGCGGCCACGCTCAGGGACCACCCCCTGCGCACCACCTCTGGTGTCGGGATATAGCCACGCCTTCTATGCCCTGCGCCATGGCCCGCATAGACGCCGCGCTCGGGGACCACCCCCTGCGCACCCCCTACGGTGCCGAGAAAATGCCACACCTGCTTTTTCCCTGCGCCATGGCCAGCATAGATGCGCTCGGGGACCACCCCCTGCGCACCCCCTATGGTGTCGAGAAAGTGCCACGTCTGCTATTCCCTGCGCCATGGCCCGCATAGACGCCGCGCTCGGGGACCACCCCGTGCGCACCCCGTATAGTGTCGAGAATGTGCCACGCCTGCTATGCCCTGCGCCATGGCCCGCATGAACGCTGCGCTCGGGGACCACGCCCTGCGCACCCCCTATGGTGCCGAGAAACTGCCACGCCTGCTATGCCCTGCGCCATGGCCCGCATAGACGCCGCGCTCGGGGACCACGCCCTGCGCACCCCCTATGGTGCCGAGAAACTGCCACGCCTGCTATGCCCTGCGCCGTGGCCCGCATAGACGCCGCCCTCGGACACCACCCCGTGCGCACCCCCCATGGTGTCGAGACATTACCACGCCTGCTATGCCCTGCGCCATGGCCCGCATAGACGCCGCCCTCAGGGACCACCCCCTTGCGCACCCGCTTATGGTGTCGAGAAAATGCCACGCCTGCTATGCCCTGCGCCATGGCCCGCATAGACGCCGCGCTCGGGGACCACCCCCTGCGCACCCCTATGGTGTCGAGAAAGCGCCACGCCTGCTATGCCCTGCGCCATGGTCCGCATAACCCCGCGCTCGGGGACCACCCCCTGCGCACCCCCTATGGTGCCGAGAAAACTGCCACGCCTGCTATGCCCTGCGCCATGGCCCGCATAGACGCCGCGCTCGGGGACCACGCCCTGCGCACCCCCTATGGTGCCGAGAAACTGCCACGCCTGCTATGCCCTGCGCCATGGCCCGCATAGACGCCGCCCTCAGGGACCACCCCCTTGCGCACCCGCTTATGGTGTCGAGAAAATGCCACGCCTGCTATGCCCTGCGCCATGGCCCGCATAGACGCCGCGCTCGGGGACCACCCCCTGCGCACCCCCTATGGTGTCGAGAAAGCGGCACGCCTGCTATGCCTTGCGCCATGGTCCGCATAAACCCCGCGCTCGGGGACCACCCCCTGCGCACCCCCGATGGTGTTGAGAAAGTGCCACGCCTGCTATGCCTTGCGCCATGGCCCGCATAGACGCCGCGCTCGGACACCACCCCCTGCGCACCCCCTACGGTGCCGAGAAAATGCCACACCTGCTTTTTCTCTGCGCCATGGCCCGCATAAGCGCCGCGCTCGGGGACCACCCCCTGCGCACCCCCTATGGTGCCGAGAAAATGCCACGCCTGCTATGCCCTGCGCCATGGCCCGCATAAACGCCGCCCTCAGGGACCACTCCCTGCGCACCCCCCATGGTGTCGACAAACCCCCACGCCTGCTGTGCCCTGGACGACCGTCGTGCTGTGCTGTGCCGTGCTGAGCTGCGCCGTGCTGTGCTGAGGTGCTATGCTGTGCAGTGCAGTGCTGTGCTGAGCTGTGCTGTGCTGAGCGAAGCTGTGATGTGCTGAGCTGTGGTGCGCTGTGTGAGAAGGAGAAGGAGGAGGAGGTGACGTGAGGGTCGCGGGTGCGACGCGGCAGGGACGAAAACCAGAACCCCAGGAAGCATGTGGGGAACAAAGTGTTCGCGGGCCTCACGAACATGACCCAATAATTTGCATCATTTGTTGACAGGGATGGGGGGGGGTGGGGGGGGCCGCGTCAGGTTGGCCGTGCATGCTCCACATGTAGAGGCAGAGTGCGGTTTGAGTTGTTTTTTGACAGGGATGGTGGGGGGCTGATCGGCATGGTGTCCTCGTGGTTTCTGGTTGGACGCCGGTCGCATGGGGGAGGGGGTGTACATTGACAAGGAACAGTGATGAACTCCTCCCCGAAGGGGAAGAAGGGGTTTTCGAAGAGGAGAGAAACACATCGTTAGACCACTTGCGGTACGAGCTATCCTCCCCTCTCCCCCGAATCTGTGCTGAGAGTGTTTGCCCCTCCCTCCGCGTATGGTTTTTCGCACACATGATGCGGGCGAGCTGGTCTGCCCGACGTGCGTTTCCCATCCGAGCGTTCTCGGTCCTTCAACCCTGTGCTCCCTCCTCGGAGTGGGCCTCCTTTTAGGGTCGCGGCTCTGCTCCCGTCGCTCAGAGTGGCACTCGGGCCCCAGCGCGGGCCACTTTTCCGGATCTGACCTCTTCCTCACCGTTGCCGCCCCTTGCCTTTCCCCTCCTCCGCCTTCCCCTGGCCCTCCTGCTTCTCCCGCTGCTTCCACTCGAGTTCCCGCTGCGGCTGCTCGTCCTCCCCCTCCTCTTTCCCGAGGCTCCTCCTCATCTTCCTGCTCATCCGCCGCCTCCTTCTCCTCCTTCACCTCCCATGTCTGCAGTTCTCCTTCTCCTCCTCCGATGATTGCGCCGCACAGCACGATTCTTGTTTTGGAGTTTTAGGTCCGCTGTGACGCCCTCGTCATCGTCCTTGTCCTCGTCATCGTCATCGTCGTCGTCGCCTTCGTCCGCCGTCGTCGTCCGTCGTCGTAGTCCTCAACCGTGTCTTCGTCCTCATCCTCGTCCTCGTCTTCGTCGTCGTCGTTGCCTTCGTCTTCGTCGTTGTCGTCTCCGTCGTCGTCGTCGTCGTCGTCGTCGTCGTCGTCGTCGTCGTCGTTGTCGACTCCAGCGGGCGGGCGGGCCTACGCAGCACTCCCCCCTCCCATAGGGCATCTGCAGTGCGTCGTCGCCGTCGTTGTCGTCGTCTTCGTCCTGTCCGCCGTCGTCCGTCGTCCTCGTCCTCGTCCTCGTTCTCATCCTCGTCCTCGTCCTCGTCCTCGTCGTCGCCATCGTCAGCGTCGTCGTCGTCGTCGTCGTCGACTACAGCGGGCCGGCATACGCTGCACCCCCCACGGTCGCGGGGCCCAGTGAGGTCTTCGACAGCCCCCCAAAATTGGGAGCAAGCGAGTAAAAGAGTGCCCCCCCCCCCGTGGGTTTCGAAATAAATGAGTTGGTCAGACTTATATAATCTAGCCGCCAGCAATTTTTCTGCCGTGGCCGTCGTCGTTGTCGTCGTCGTCGTCACCGTCTTCGTCGTCATCTTCGTCGTAGTCATCGTCGTCGTCGTCGCCCTCCTCCTCGCCGTCGTCGTTGTCGACTACAGCGGTCCTGCGCATCACCCCCCTTTAGGGCATCCGCAGGTCGTCGTCGTCGTCGTCGTCGTTGTCGTCGTCGCCGTCGTCGCCGTCGCCGTCGCCGTCGCCGTCCGTCCTCGTCCTCGTCCTCATCCTCGTCCACGTCCTCATCCTCGTCGTCGTCCTCGTCGTCGTTGTCGCTGTCGTCCGTCGTCGTCGTCGTCGTCGTCGTCTTCGTCGTCGTCGTCGGCGTCGTCGACTACAGCGGGCCTGCGAAACATCCCCCCCATAGGTCACCCGCAGTGCGTCGTCGTCGTCGTCATCGTTGTCGTCGTCCGTCGTCGTCGTCCTCGTCTTCGTCCTCCTCCTCGACTGCAGCGGGCCTACGCAGCCCCCCCCCACCCACCCCCATAGGGCATCCGTAGTGCGTCGTCGTCGTTGTCGCCCTCGTCGTCCGTCTTCGTCGTCCTCGTCCTCGTCCCGGTCCTCGTCCTCATCCTCGTCCTAGTCGTCGTCGTCGTCGTCGTCGTCGTCGCCGTCGTCGTCGTCGTTGTCGTCGTCGTCGTCGCCCTCGTCCTCGTCAGCGTCATCGTCCGCGTCCTCATCCTTGTCCTCGTCGTCGTCTTCGTCGTCGTCTTCTAGTCGGCGCAGTCATCCTCGCGGAGGACCGCGGCGACTGAGAGGAGCAGGAGGAGGATGAGGCGGAGGAGGAGGAGGAGCAGGAGCAGGAGGAGAAGGAGAAGGTGGAGGATGAGGAGGAGAAGGAAGCGGATGAGGAGGAGGAGGAGGGAGGATGAGGAGGAGGATGATGAGGAGGAGGACGAGGACGAGGAGGAGGAGTGGGAGAGGGAGGGAGAGGAGGAGAGGAGGTCAAAACACCTCTGCGCTCCAATGGGATGGCTCACAAACTTTCGGCGGCCTCGTTGGCTCCCCCCTGGCTCCCCCCAGACAGCCCGGGATTGTCCGCCCTCCGCAGGCCTGCTCCACCCTCCCCTATTGTGGGGGCAACCAGGCCGGCGAAATTATTTGCTTAATCGTCCGCATCACCATTTTTTTTATCGTTTGAGCCCATTCATAAATCACCGTCCGTCGTGTCTTGTTCGCGACGCGAGCATGCCTGCGCGCGGAGCACCCGAGGCATCGTCGAGCAGGCCCTGCGGCGGGAGGCGGACACGAACAGGGACGTGCACGAGGATGAGCTGCCCCACCTGGGCCAGGCCCCTCCGGCGGCCTCGCCCGAAGCTTGCGGCGGGCGCTCCTTGCCGCCGTCCGCTGCTCAGGGACCAAGCGGCCGGCCACCAGCGGCCGGCTGGTTAGACAGTTCATCATCCCCAGGCAGTGCTTGCACTTCCCAGACCCCCTCGCGTCTTGAAGAAAGCAAGTCGGAAGGGGTTGGTACCCTTTCGGCCCCTGGGGGCCCTCGCCGGGCCTCGGGACGGTAACAAAAACGACTCGGGATGAGAAGCCAGTCCCGGGGAAGGGGTCTCAAAATCTGGGGATCCCCGTTTGAACAGTTCGCGACGTCGGGGGTCTGTGTATATTTCTATGGGTCCGCCGGGGTTTCGCCAAGTGCCCGGTTGGGGGCTGGTCGTGGGCGCCTCGGGGGCGGCCCCTGCGCCGGGTGGGTCCGGGGTGTCGCCTGGCGCCCGGTGGGTGGCTGGTCGTGGGCGCCCGGTGGGCGGCTGGTGCGCTGCGCGGGTCCTCGAGGGGTTCGCTGCGTGGCCGCCTCGTGGCCGCTTCTCGGGCGCCCCGTGAGCTGGCCGGGTCCGCCGAGTTTGGCGCGGTGGCCGCTCGTGGGCGCCCGTGGCCATCCAACCTCATCCACCTCAAATCACGCCAGGCACTCGTCTTCAACGGCTCGCTCCCTTCATGGAAGGTGGGCGCCATCAATGTACGTATGTCGGATCACGTAGCCTGCGCCACAGAGCTTGCACCCCACTGATGCCGCACAGACTGCGCAGCATGGCCTGCAGCACGTGCACGGTATCACAGAGCCTGCAGCACATATATGCCACTGCGCAGATTGCACCGGACATGTTGCAACACACAGCCTGCACCACATATAGTTGCACCTTACAGCTTGTACCACATAGACTGCACATCATAGTGTGCATCACATGATTGCACCACGTAGAATGCACCACTGAGAATATTTGCACAGACACATTCAGGATTCCATGCATCCAGAGGGCAATGACGCACTTTTCGGTACCTGCGCTGGCAACAGTTAATTGAGCTGATCTCGGCCCCACATGAAACACCGCAGAACGCCACTACAAACATTCCTCCCCTCCTGTCTCTTTGAATGGGAGTCATGCTGAGCTTTCTGGCAGAGGAGTGTGCACAATGCGCGCGCATGGGGGCGGTCATTCAACTCCAATACTCGGTGCTCGCAACTCAATGGGTGGCCGCGGGCTCGGTGCCATTACCACACCCTGATGGTAGTACTCCAAGGGTGGCGGAAGAAGCGCAAGCCCAACCCCTTGTGTCCTAGATTGGCGCTGCAGCGGCGAACACAGCGAGTATTGCGTCGGCGATGGCGGGATAGGCTGCCTGTTCGCCAGGGTGGCCGATGCTGGTGATGGTGAGGGTGTCCCGCTTGCGGCGCTTTCGGCTACTCTCTCTACCCTGTGTCCCTCAATAGTTCTGGGGGTACCTGTCGTCCGGGGAGGGTATTTGTAGTCCAGGGGAGAGGTACTTGTAGTCAGGGGGGGTACCCACAGTCCAGAGTGGGGTACTTGTATTCCAGGGGAGGGGTACCTGTAGTCCGGAGGGAGGTATCGGTAGTCTGGGAGGGCGCGTGTTCACGCGTCAACGCACGCGTGGTTCCACGCGCGCGGGATTCCGCGCGCGTGGATGTCTACGTGCGCGGGACTGCACGCGCATCATTGCACGCACACACACACACACACGCACACGCGCACGCATATGCGCACACGCACACGCACACGCACACGCGCACACACACACGCGCGCACACACACACACACACGCACGCACACACGCACGCACGCACGCAAGCACCCACGCACGCACGCACACACGCAAGCACGCACATACACACAGACACACAGAGACACACAGACACACACACAAACACAAACACACACACACACACACACACAAACACACACACACTCACACACGCGCGCGCGTACGCACGCGCGCACGCACGCACGCATGCACGCACGCACGCACGCGCACACGCGCACACGCAAGCTCACGTACTCACGCACACCTTCGCACACCTTCGCACACGCGCACCCGTTCCACGCACACGCACACGCACACACGCACGCGCGCGCAAGTATCCTAAACATTGTTAGTCTTTCCAGATCCGGCTAAATTGCGTTGTCTGCTTTGGTCACAGTGAAGCAAGCGCAAAAGGGATGTGAAACCTGAGCGCCGACTCGGCTGGCCTATAAGTGCCTCCTCACCTCAGGAAGGCTGCTGAAAACTTCCCCATTTGGAGACATTCCAGGCGGTCCGCTTCGGCTCGGAGGAGATAGCGAACTCGGTGATTCCTGTAGCCTCGGGGGGCTCGTGTAGCTTCGGAGGGGTACCTGTAGTCTGGGGGAGGGGTACCTGTAGTCCGAGGGGGAAGGGGCTACCTGTAGTCCGGTGGGGGTACCTGTAGTCCTGGGGAGGGGTACGTGTAGTCAGGGGAGAAGGTGTAGTCTGGGGGGGGCCTGTAATCTGGGGATCTCGGAAAGGGCGCCCGCCCAGGGTTTTTTGTGTGGTAATGGTTCTCGATGCCAGGTTCGAAGAGGGCCAGCGGATTTTCTTTTTGATGAATTGCGAGTTGAAGAGGGGCAGCAGGATCATTTTTGTAATTTTTGAGGATGTCCCGAGCGAGATGTTGGTTTCGAAATTTCGATCGATTGAAAAACATATACAGTGAACATTCGTTTGTTGCGGATGTTTCGAGCGAAGCGCTTGTCTCACGCGAAACGCTGGTTTTGTCTAATCGAATGCTCTTCTCCTGGGGCTCAATTCCTTTGCGTTTTACGCGTGTTTTTGTAGACTGCCTTAGCGCCCCGGAGCGGGACAAGCGTGAAAACTAACATAGGTTCCTAACGCCCCATAGCAGGACACTTGTGAAAACACTCGGGTCCTTAACGCCCCAGAGCGGGAAAAGCGTGCAAACACGTGGGCTCCTCACGCCGCAGAGCGGGACAAGCGTGCAAACACATGGCTTCCTGACGCTGCAGAGCAGGACACAGGTGAAAATGCGTGGGTTCCTAACAGCCCAGAGCGGAACAAGCGTCAAACACACAATTAACGCCCCAGGGCGGAATAAGCGTGAAAACACAGTGCGTCCCTAACGGCCCAGAGCAGGACAAGCGTGAAAATTCATGGGGGTCCTGACGCCCCAGGGCGGGACAAAGCGTCACGTGGGTCCCTGACGCCCCAGAGCGAGACAAGCGTGAAGACACGTGGGTTCCTGACGCCCCAGAGAGGGACACGCGTAAAAACACGTGGGCTTCTCACCCCCCAGAGCAGGACAAACGTGAAAACATTATGGTCCTTAACGTCCCAGGGCGAGATCAGTACGAACACGTGTGGGTTCTCAACGCCTTAGAGCAGGACAAACGTGAAAGCACTAGGGTCCTTGACGCCCCAGAGCGGAAAAACACAGTGAAATACGTGGGTTTCTAATGGCCCAGGGCGAGACAAACATGGTTTCCAAACGCCCCATAGCAGGACAATCGTGAAAACACATAGGTTCCTGGCACCCCAGGGCGGGACAAGCGGGACATATCGTGGGTTCCTGCCGCGCCAGAGCGGGACAAGCGTCAAGACGTATGGGTTCCTAATGCCCTAGAGTGGGACAAGCGTGACACACACGTGGGTTTCTGACGGCCCAGAGCGGGACAAGCGTGAAACCACGTGGGCTCCTAAAGCCCCAGAGCGGGTCCTTCACGCCCCAGAGCGGGACACGCATGAACATTGTCCCCAAGCGCTTTCTTTGCCCGTTCCGTGGCGCGTCTCTTGCCACGTCCTTTGACACGTCCCCTGGCGCATCCCCCAGGGCACCCCTGGCACCTCCCGTGGCGCATCCATGTGTTTTGCGCCTCGTGTCGTCTTGTCCCGCTTCGGAATTGCATCGGATCTTGAACTCTAGCTGATTGAGCGTCCAGAACGTTTCGAGTGCATCCAACCTTGGGCCAGCTATTCGCTCAGACAGCTCGGGCTTAAGATCCAGATCAGTTCGGTCAGGATTGGTATTCCAAGGGCGAGTTGATCCACAGCACTACCGAGCATTACGCATGTCATCGCGGCATTGCACATCTTACCTCAGCACTAGAAACACCATAGCCTCTGGCACGGTACATCACGATCGATATGTTCGGCATTGCCGCATACATCGCGCGGCGCGTTCCTTGGCACGTCCACTGGCACTTTCTGTGGCGCGTCCCCTGGCACGTCATTGTTCGGCGCGGCACAGCGCAGAGCAGCACAACACAGCCCCTGGCACAGTATCATCACCATGCATATCTTCAGCACTGCCACTGCCCATCGCCCATCGCCCAGTTTAATTTACGAGGGATCGTGACCCTCGGGCACGTTCCCTGGCACTTTCCCTGGCGCCTCCCCTGGGCACGTCGCGCGGCGCGACCCCTGGCACGTCCACTGGCACGGCCCCTGGCACGTCCGCTGGCACGTTCCGTGGCGCGTCCTCCTGGCACGTTCCGCGGCGCGTCCCTCTGGCACATCGCGCGGCGCGTCCCCTGATGTCCATTGGCACGATCCGTCGCGCGTCGCCTGGCACGTCATTGTGCGGCGCGGCACAGCGCAGAGAAGCACAACACAGCTCCACGGCACACTAGCATCACCATTGAGATCTTTTGCATTGCAATTGCCCATCGCCCAGCTGAGGTGCTTGGATCGTACCTGGGCCTCGCAGTTCCCAACCCCTTTCTGGGTTCGTGGGTCGATCCTGTTCTTTTTCTTTCTCTATCGCGTTCTTCCTCGGGGCTTCCCAGGTCGAGGATTTTGGCTTGGCGTGCAGCCAGTGCGAGGAGGAGGAGGAGGACCAGTGGAAGCCCACGAGTCATCGACGATGTTGGAATTAACCCTACCTCCAAGCTCCCCCTTCATAGGCCCCTACAAGGGTTCGTTTCCATTGAGGCAACTGCCTCGTTGGAAGACAACACTTTGAATATCTTGAAGCGTGCCAAAGCATTGTTCTCTGGATTTCAACGCCACGTATCATCCTGACTGCTGCGTCTTGGCGATCCAGAATCGTGCCAGAACGCCATGTTTGAAACTTCAACGCACCGAATCAACACAACTGTTGCGCCCACATACTCCTGAATTCTTACAGAACGCCGCTTCTGGTACGTTGACCATGGGAATCCTTGCAACTCTTGCATCTTTTACAATAAGCCGAATGTGCGCGGCGCTAAGAAGAGAGCCACCTTTTGAAAAGGAACCGCCCTCAATCCATGAAGCTCTTGCAAATGTTTAAAACGACTGTGCGCGGCGCTAAGGCGATAGCGACATTTTGAAATCGCCCCGCACTCAATCCGTGAAACTTTTGCAATGTGTAGAACGACTGTGCGCGGCGCTAAGGCGAGAACCGCATTTTGAAAACGACCCGCCCTCAATCCGTGAAAGTCCTGTAAATTTTTTAAACGAACACGCGCGGCGCTAAGGCGAGAGCAACATGTTGAAAACCACCCGCCCTCAATCCGGCGCTCAGGCGAGAACGGCATTTTGAAAACGACCCGCCCTCAATCAGTGAAACTCTTGCACATTTTTAGAACGACTGTGCGCAGCGCTAAGGCGAGAGCCGCATTTTGAAAACCAGCCACCCTCAATCCGTGAAGCTCTTGCAAATGTTCAAAACGAATGTACGCGGCGCTCAGGCGAGAGCCACATGTCGAAAACGACACGCCCTCCATCTGTGAAGCTGTTGTCACTTTTTAAGTTTCAGAATCATAAATGGTGAGGAAGTCTCGGGCGAAACGCCCGATCCGCCATAAAACTGGCCTCGGGGTGCGACAGGGAGGATTTTTTTACAAGGAGAAGGAATGTGGGAGGAGGAGGAGGAGGAGGAGGAGGAGGAGGAGGAGGAGAAGGAGGAGGAGGAGGAGGAGGAGGAGGAGGAGGAGGAGGAGGGAGGAGGAGGAGGAGGAGAAGAAGGTGCAGCAGCAGCAGAGGAGCACCAGGAGCATCAGCAGGAGGATCCAGACGGGGATAATGGGGGGGGAAGGGGGTGGAGGAGGGAGAGAGGCTGGGGGGGGAGAAGGGAGGAGGAGGAGGAGGACGAGGAGGAGGAGGACGAGGACGAGGAGGACGAGGACGAGTAGGAGGAGGAGGAGGAGGAGGAGGAGGAGGAGGAGGAGGAGGAGGAGGAGGAGGAGGAGGACACGAGGAGGAGGAGGGGAGGGATTCCTGGGCAGGTGGTGCACGGTGGCGCAGAAGCGGGCGGAGGAGGAGGAGGCAGAGGGCAAGCAGCAGGCGGGGGAGGACGGGCGGCAGGGCAAGGTGCGAGTCTGCGCCAGGAGGGCGCCTGCCCTGCGCGCCCCCTGCGAGACGCCCGCGGCGCCCGCCGAGGCCCTGAGCGCGGCCGCCGCGGTCTCCATGCGCGCCGGCAGATTCGCCGTGGCGGACGTGGTGCGGGAGAGGTGCCCTCGCCGCCGCTGTGCCGCACGATGCTGGCGGCGCAGCGAGGACACGAGACCGATGCCGCCGCTCGTCCCGGAGAGCCTTCGTCGCCACGGTGGGATTCTGCTCGGAACGTGGGTTCGCACGCACCCCAGGAGAGGTCCCGGGAGGCCGCGCTCCGGAGGAGAAAGGGTTCCGGTGCCGCTACTTGTGCCGTCCCCTCGTTTTCGCCTTTGGGGGGCCTCCTGGGAGGTCCTCGCCGCCACGGCTGGGTCCTACCTGAGATTCTGGTCCGAAATCTGTGCATTCCTGTTCCCCCAATGCTTGCTGGCAGTCGAAGGAGAAACAGCTACTGCATGTGGCACACATAAGCATGCCTTTTCGGAGGTCCCAGCAGTTTCGATGGTCGGCGCTGGACCCCCCTCCTCGGCGCGCCGATGGGGCGGCGCCGGAGGCGCTTGCCAGGGAGTTTGAGCGCAGATCCCATAAATCCTCGCGGATCTCCGAACGTTTGTGTTTGTGTACTTGTTGTCTGCTCCTCTTGGTAGTGCACTGTGTCTCTGCAAGCTGATCGCGTCCTTCCCCACCGTCCCCTCCCAGATGTCTGAGGGGCAACGTCGGGGGGGATAGGCTCAGAGGGGGATGTATCTACCCCCAGTGGCCCACTGATCGCCGATATGGGACCGATAGCCGATCACGCCCGGGAGTGCGTTTTTTCCATCGGGGGCCAAAATCTCTTCTCCGGAAGCAGGGTTCTTTCTCCAGGTCACCTTCCAAAAACCAATCGGAAACAGTGAAACAAACGCACACAACCCCACCACCCCAACACTCCTCGCCCCAAACACCAAACCCCAAACACCAATGATCTTGTTGACAGACTCAACCATATGCAGTTGTGAGTTCCGTCGTGGCGGGTACCGCCTTTGGGCATCTCCTCCTGGGGCCATGAAGCAAGCGACGGGTGTGCCGATATGGGGTGGGGCTGCCATGGGGGCGCTGCTACTGGGGCTTTAGGTGAAGCCCATTACGGGGCCGCGAAACATGTGAGGGGTGCGCCGCAATGGGGCGGGGCCGCCATTGGCGCCTTCGGTGGAACTCCCAATGGGGCCACGGAACGTTTTGCTGGGTGGGGGAACCGCTTGCGAACACCACGACTGGGGCCTTCGGTTGAGCTCCCGAAGACGCTGCAATGGGTGGGGGAACCGCATGCGAACACCGCCACTGAGGCCTTTGGTGTAGCTCCCTACGGGGTCACGACACGCTGCACTGGGTGGGGGAATCGCATGCGAACACCGCTACTGAGCTCCCGAAGGGGCCACGAAGCGCTGCACTGGGTGGGGGAACCTTATGCGAACACCGCCTCTGAAGCCTTCGGTGGAACTTCCCGTGGGGCCACGACACGCTGTACTGGGTGTGGGAAACTCATGCGAACACCGCCGCTGAGGCCTTCGGTGGAGCTCCCTTTTGGGCCACGAAGCGTTTTACTGGGTTGGGGAATCGCGTGCGAACACCGCCACTGAGGCCTTCGGTGGAGCTCCCAATGGGGCCACGGAATGATGTACTGGGTGGGGAACCGCATGCGAACACTGCCACTGAGGCCTTCGGTGGATCTCCCTATGAGGCCACGAAGCGCTGTGCTGGGGA
Organism: Prorocentrum cordatum; assembly: GCA_963575745.1. Classification (NCBI taxonomy): domain Eukaryota; class Dinophyceae; order Prorocentrales; family Prorocentraceae; genus Prorocentrum; species Prorocentrum cordatum. The sequence continues at coordinate 309,542 of CAUYUJ010019982.1, forward strand.
ACCGCATGCGAACACCGCCACTGGTGCATCCGGTGAAGCTCCTCATTGGTCCACGAAACGTTGTATTGGGCGGGGGAAACGCATGCGAAAACCGCAATTTGGGCTTTCGGTGGAGCTCCGGACACCACCGCTGAGGCCTTCGGTGGGGCTCGCTATGGGGCCACGAAGCGCTGTACTGGTGGGGGAACCGCCTGCGAACACAACCACTGAGGCCCTCGGTGGAGCTCCCTGTGGGGCCACAAAGCGTGTGAGAGGTGTCCCGAAAGGGGGGTGTCGCCCACATGCGGGCGGCGCCACTGAGACCTTAGGTGGAGCTGCCTATGGGGCCACCGAACGTGTGGAGGGGTGTGCCGAAACGGGTGTGTCGCCCAAATGCGGGCTGCGCCAGTGGGGTTTCAGTTGGACCTCCCTATGGGATCACGAACCGTGTGAGGGGTGTGCCGAAACGGAGGTGGCGCCCACATGCGGGCTGCGCCACTGGGACTTCAGGCTGAATTCCCTGTAGGGCCACGGAGCGCTGCACTGGGTGGGGGAACAGCATGCGAACACTGCCGCTGAGGCCTTCGGAGGAGCTCCCTATGGGGTCACGACACGATGTACGTTTTGGGTGGGGGAACCGCATGCGAACACCACCACTGATGCCTTCGGTGGAGCCCCCGATAGGGCATCGAAGCGTTGTACTGGGTGGGGGAACTGCATGCGAACACCGCCGCTGGGGCATTCGGTGGAGCTCCCTATGGGGCCACGACGCGCTGTACTGTGTGGGGAAAACGCATGCGAACACCGCCACTGAGGCCTTCGGTGGAGCTCCCTATGGGGTTCCGAAGCGCTGTACTGTGTAGGGAAACCGCATGCGAATACCGCCACTGAGGCCTTCGGTGGAACTTCCCATGGGGCCACGAAGTGATAAACTGGGTGGGGAATCGCGTGCGAACACCGCCACAGGGGTCTTCTGTGGAGCTCCCTATGGGGTCCGAAGCGTTGTACTGGGTGGGGCCATCGCACGCGAGCACCGCCACTGAGGCCTTCGGCGGGACTCCCTATGGGGCCATGAAGCGCTGCACTGAACCGCAATGGGGCAGAGGGGGAGGGGAGGAGGGAGACGCTGGACGCTGTCTCTTCAAAACGGGGACCCAACACCACAGGATGGTTCGGAGAAAAACCTAAACACCCAAACCCAAACCCCAATCACCATACCCCAAGCCCCAAGCACCAAACATGAAACCCCAACACACCAGCCTCAAACACCAAACACCGAACAACAGAAACCGCGGGAGACACCGTGGGAGATTGTACACCGCAGGCAGGAGGAGCAGGAGGACGTTGAAATTAAGCAAGGCCTTGCAAGATGTCAGTGGGCCTCACTCGACAATCGAAACATCAGGTCAGACATGTTCGCGACCTGCAGCCGCGCTGGATGGTGCCCCGGCGTAAGCTGTAGCTACCCCGCGAGAAGAATTGAAAACGAACAGTATCACATGATGAATAGCACCAGTACTCAGACTACAACTACTACTACGACAGGGCGATGACGACAACGACGCCGACGACGACTACTATCATGGCTATCAGGAATTCTGCTCCCGCCACCACAACATTCCTACCACCTTCGCGATTTCTACGACAGCTGTCACAGTTAGTAATATGATGACGACTACGGCGACGACGACAACGACTACCATTATCACTACTACTACTACTACTACTACTACTACTACTACTACTACTACTACTGCTACTGCTACTGCTACTGCTGCTGCTGCTACTGCTACTACTACTACTACTACCACTACTACTACTACTACTACTACTACTACTACTACTACTACTACTACTACTACTACTACTACTCCTACTGCTACTACTGCTACTATCACTATTACAGCGACTACTTCTACTGTTGCTATTACTAATATCACGGTTACTACCAGTACTGCTACGACTACTACGACGACTACTGTTACTTCTACTACTCCTACTACTACTACTACTACTACTACTACTACTACTACTATTGCTTCTAGCGCTAGAACTACGATGATCAGCATTACTATCACTATTATCTCTTCTACTACTACTTCTTCTTCAACGACGACGACGACTAGTACTACCGCTACTACGGCGACTACTACTACTACTACTACTACTACTACTACTACTACTACTACCACTACGACTAGTCGTTTCATTGCTACTGTCATAATACTACCATTGCTACTACTACTACGACTACGACTACTACTGCCATTACTACTACTACTACTACTATTATTAGGACTACCACTACGACTACGACTACTACGGCTACTACTACGACTACTACTACGACTACTACTACGACTACTACTACGTCTACTACTACGGCTACTACTACGACTACTACTACTTCTACTACTACTATTACTACTACTACTACTACTATTATTACTACTACTACTACTACTACTACTACTACTACTACTAGTAGTAGTAGTAGTAGTAGTAGTACTACTACTACTACTACTACTACTACTACTACCGCTACTACTACTATTACTACTACTACTACTACTATTACTGCTACTTCTGCCACTACTGCGGCTGCCCCTACGACTACGACTACTATTCTGTTTTCCAACTACAACAAGAACTGCGATTTCAAGTACGACGACTACTAATACGACGGCGACTTGTTTACTATTACTACTACTACTACTACTACTACTTCTACGACAACGACTACTACTACTACTACTACTACTACTACTTCTACGATTGCCAATATTACTACTACTACTACTACTACTACTACTGCTACTACTACTACTGCTACTACTACTACTACTACTACTACTACTACTACTACTACTACTACTACTACTACTACTACTACTACTACTACTACGACGGGTACTATCTTATTTTACAATAGTGTACCACTACATAGTACTACTACCTAATACTACTACTACTACTACTACTACTACTACTACTACTACTACTATTACTATTACTACTACTCCTACTCCTACTACTACTACTACTACTACTACTACTACTACTACTACCATTAAGTCTACCGCTACTACTACTGCTTCTACTCTACGACGACGACGACTACTACTACTACGACTACTACTACTGCTGCTACTACTACTACTACTACTATTACTACTAGCACGACGACTACTACTACTACTACTACTACTTCTATGTCCACTACTACTACTATACTACGTTTATTCATACCACGACCATTGTTACTACTACTACTGCTACCACTACTGCTATTACTACTACTACTACTACTACTACGACGACTACTACTACTACTACTAGAACTACCACTACTACTGGTACTACTACTACCACAACTCCTACTACTACTACTACTACTGCTACTACTACTACTACGACTACGACTACTACTATAACTACTACTACGACTACTACTACTACTACTTCTACTACTACTGCTACTGCCACTAATACTACGACTACCACTACTACTACTACTACTACTACTACTACTACCACTACTACTACTACTACTACTACTACTACTACTACTACTACTACTACTACTAGTACTAGTACTACTACTACTACTACTACTACTACTACTACTACTACTACTACTAGTCGTACTACCACCTACTACTACTACTTTTTTTCTTCTTCTACTACTACTACTACTACTCTCAATGATAAAACAAGTACCTTGATAACGCATGCGACTACAATATGTAATTCGATACTTGTTTTGAATGTTGCATCCACTTCGCGACACGACTTGCAAGCGTTGCAAACCTTCCCTAACATTCCCTTCTAGTGCTTGCCACCACGGCTCCTACTTTTGTCATTCTTACGGCGGTGACTATTACTACTACTTACCCTTAATGATACGATGTGTTCGTATCAACACATCCTTCCCGATTCGACGATTACTCCACTGGCCAACTTGGCCTACCCTCGCACGAAAAGGTTTTGGAAGTTGGCCTTTGACCAAGTCCTGACGATCCGTGGCGAGTTGTCACTCGAAGACGGAACTCTTTCGGCAGATTGCGAATACATGTGCGCGACTGCTTCTTTACACCGAGAGAACGACCTTCTTTTTCCCAGAGCGAACCTGTGAATCAAAGAACCAACCTCCTCGCCCTGAACAAGTCAACCCCCGAACGTTGCCCCGGTTCTGGGTCATTTTCGGCCCGTCGGGGCCTCGCCGCGCCCCGGGACCTCCAAGAAACGCCTCCGGAGGAAATGGCGGTCCCAGGGAAGGGGTCCAGGTTTCCGGAAGTCCACAGTCAAGAAACCAAAAAGTGTCGGGGATCAGCGCCACTTGGCCAGTGCTACCCCATCACAGCCATGTTGCTGCTTCCCGACCCAGCCTGCTCCACCTGAACGTCCGACCCATCTTGGTCCACTTCCCGGCCTTGCCCCCACCCCGCCCGCCCGCGGCAGCTGGCAGCGGCCCCAAGCCGCCAGTCAGGGACACAAATGCGGGTGCAGAAAATGCAAAAGAAGGTGGATGAGGAAGAAGAGGGGATATGGTAAGTGCGGTTCTGCCGTGCGCTTCTGGAACCTACAGAATGACCAGCGGTGCCAGACGCCGCTTGCAGATTCCCAATAGATCCGCGCACAAATGCGTCTGATTGTTTCGGGGTATTGCAGTTTGTGAACCGAGTGCGCAGGATGTTAGGGAGGAGGAAGCGGGGAGGGTGAAGTCGCAGCGTGCGCGTGCGGTCGGTGACGCTTCGTGCCCATCTTGCCGCGATTCTCTGCGCACCCAGTTTTGCACAGTTCAAGTGCTTTTCTGGCTGAAAACAGCCGTCTCGGGCAGGGCCAGGACAGGGCCGGAAGTGGGAGATGATAGGCGGGGGGGAAGAGCCCAACAGGGCAAACCATAGGCGTAGGAATTTAGACATGTACGCACGGTAGTGCCATCGGTATCTCCAATGCGCGGAGATGCAGCCTCGGGCTTGGACAGCATGCCTGAGCTGGACTAGACAAGGGCCCTTGATCTGCAGCCTGACAGAGGAAAACAGTAGCAAGACACTATCTCTGTTATAATCGGGCCATCACCTGATGAGTGTCGTAGAGAGGTTTAAGATTTCGTTCCGACTGCTCTTCGCAAAACAATGTTTATCACCGTCGACCACAATTTGTCAGAGTGAGGGGCCGAACGGTCGTTCACTGTCCCTGGGCGCGTGGCTGAAGTGAGGTTCTGCGGTGCGCAGTGTTGTTGTTGCTGCTGTTTTTGTTGCTGTTGCTGCTGCTGTTGTTGGTGGTGTTGTTGGTGCTGTTGTTGTTGTTGTTGTTGTTGTTGTTGGTTTTGTCTTTGTTTTTGTTTCTGTTGTTTTTGTTGTTGTCGTTGTTGTTGTTGTTTTTGTTGTTGGTGTTGTTGGTGGTGTTGTGGCTGTCGTCGTTGTTGTCGTTGTTGTTGCTACTGTACTCTCATTTCTAAAGCAGAATTGTTGTTGAACCCACCCCTCCGGTGACCATTGTGTTTTTGTTCCATTCAAGTGCTTCCCCCAAGGCTCGCACCCTTGTTTTTATCAGAGAAAGTCACTAGGGTCAAACTGCGTTGTTGCCCCCCGAACTACAACAACAACGGCTCCCACCTGATACTTCCTCACCATGTTTTCCCAAATCGCGCTCTCGCGCGGGACTTCCTCACAATGTATTTGGGAATTGGGCTTTCGCGTGGGACTTCCTCGCAATGTATTCAGACGCCGCGCCTTCGACATTCAGGAGTCACGCTCTCGCTGTGGATGTCCTCACGATTGATTTGGGAATCGAGCTGTCGCTCGAGACTTTCTCGCGATTCATGCAGAATGCACACTTGAGCAACCCGCCTGCTCGACCTGACCCCCTGGGCCCTCCTTCCCGACCCGCCTGGTAGGGTCCACCCGATTTTCCCGTCTGGTTCTGCCACATGTTTTCTGCTCCTAGTCCGTGCTCCATCCTCCTCTCCCCCCCTTGTCCGTCCCTCCATTCGTCCTCGCTTCCCCTGCTTCAGGGGCTGCGCGAAATACACGTTGCAGTTAGAAAGATATGCCCCAAGGGGTTACGGCCGAGACGAAGAGGGCAGGTATTGAGGGTTCGGGAGGACATTCGTGTTGAATGGCACGCGAGCAGTTAAGAGCGAACAGTCTTAACATGATTGTTGATGTTGTTACTGCTGTTGTTGTTGTTGTTGGCGTTGTTGTGGTTGTGGTTGTTGTTGTTGTTGTTGTTGTTGGTGGTGGTGGTGGTGGTGGTGGTGCTGGTGGTCGTGTTGAACATTATTAATTCTAAAGAATAATTATTGTTGGGACCCCTGGTGCACGGCCCCCCTGCGCCGCCTAGGCCGCAGCTACATTTTCATAATTTTCGTGAGGAAGCCTCAGGTAATTCGATGTGATCAAGATCCGGTTGTTTTGTTGTAATCCGCTTTCCCTTGCAAAAAACACTATAAAATGACATTTCTTGTTCTAATATAATCAAATTTCAAGAATCCCTTGCAAAAAATAAGGTAAAGTGGACATTCGCGCGCGCAAGACGAAATCCTTCCAAAAGCTTAGTGTTCGGAGCGATTTTAACATAAAAACATCAAAAAACCAATGGTTTTTCAACAAAAAAATGTCAAAATCTCATCCCGCGCGCTCTTGCGGATTCGTAGGAAACCCAACACTTTTTAAACATTTCTGTCAAACGGGCTTTTGCGAGCAACTTTTTCGAACTTCTGCGACAACGGTTGCGCACCTGCCAGGGCCATCATCCCTGTCAAATAATACCATGCGGGACACATTCGTTTTTTCTTCGCGCGCGCACGCCGAAATCTCCAAAAACCATTGGGCTTCTTAAGAATTTTAGCACCACGCCAGTGTAGTAGCCACGGTCGTCCGCAGGCCACGAAGTGAAGTGTCCGAACGTCATAGGGCGGGAAGCTGGGTGTGGGTGGTGGCGAAGAGTCGTGTGGATATTTGGTAGAGCTTGCACTGCCCCCCCACAAAGTGGGGGTATTGGCTGGCGTCGCATGAAAACCCTGGCACTGGTGAGAACACTGAGCGTTCGGGTAAAGTGATTGTTGTTGTTGTTGTTGTTGTTGCATTCTCATTTCCGAAGACTAATTATTGCTGATCCTCCTTCACCAGTGCATATTGCATATGGTTTTTCTCCGTCAAAGTGTGCCCCTCGACGCTCGCACCCTGTTTTTTGACAGGGCAAGTCTTCGTGGTCAAACTGGACCCCTGGCCCCCAGGACTGCAACAACAGCGGCTTCCGCTTGAGACTTCCTCAAAATTTACTCAGGACCCCCCCCCCTCCCGTTTTGAGAATTCCTCACAATTTACTCAGGAACGGCGCTCCCGCTTGAGACTTCCTCTTGATTTAGTCGCGGTCAAACTGCGCTGCTGCCCCCCCAGACTACAACAACAACGGCTCCCGCCTGAGACTTCCTCCAATTTTACTCAGGACCCCCGCTCCCGCCTGAGACTTCGTCCACATTTATTCAGGATCGGCGTTCCCGCCTGTGACTTCCTCGCAATTTAGTCAGGACGCCCCCTCCCTCCCGTCTGACCGCTCTAGGAGATGGCATCGGGCACCACATTCGCCTCCAACACTTCGCTGAGCAGCACCAGAGGTGTTACATGGCGCTGTTTATGGCGCGACCCATGGCAAAGCCTTTGTTAATCTGTGTTGGAATGGCTGGCGCAAGCCGTGGCGCAAGCTGAATCGCAACTCCCGGCACAAATCATCGTCGCCCCTCCTTCTTGACCCTCTGATCCCTCCATCCCCTTGTCCTCTCTTTTTGTCTTTTCCCTTTCGTTTCCCTGTTTAGGGGCTTCTCCAACTACACGTGGCCAGGAAGGAACATAACCCCCCAAAAGGGGGTACGATCGAAGAAGAAGAAGAAGAGGGCGGGTATCCGGGGTTTGGGATATGCATAGTGAATGACACGCGGGCCGGTAGGAGCGAACAGTCTTGGAATGATTGTTCTTGTTGTCGTCGTCGTTGTTGTTGTCTCCCTGTCCGTGAGCATGCTTATTTTTGTCAATTGAAGTGCCCCTCCTGGGGCTCGCATCTTTTCCTTATCAGGGAAAATCTTCCTGCTCAAACTGTGTTGTCGGCCCTTGGTTTACAACAACAGCGGCTCCCGCCTGTTGTTTCCTCACCATGTTTTCCCAAATCGCGCTCTCGTGCGGGACTTCCTCACAATGTATGTGGGAATCGCGCTTTCGCGTGGGAGTTCCTCGCAATTTATTCAGACGATGCGCGCTCGGCTCTCAGGAATCACGCTCTCGCTTTGGTTTTTTTCGCGATTTATTCGGGGATCGCTGTATCGGTCGAGACTTCCACGCGATTCGTGCAGGACCCACGCTTCAGCAACCCGCCTGCTCGACCTGGACGCCTGGGTCCTCCTTCCCGACCTGCCCGCTATGGATCTGCCCACCCGATCTGCCCGTCTGGTTCTATCATTTGGTTTCTGCTCCTTGCACCAATCCTGCTAATTTCTTTCGTTTTCCATTCTTTTCCCGCCCCCTTCCACCCGTCCTCTCTTCCCGTGTTTTAGGGGCTGCACTACATGCACGTGGCAGGTATGGAAGATCTACCTCCAAGGGGGTACGATCGAAGACGACGAAGGCGGATACCGAAGGTTTGGATATATGCATTATTTGGCATGTGGGCAGATAGGAGCGAACAGTCTTACAATGATTGCTGTTGTTGTCGTCGTCCCCTCGCGACCCGGCCCGCGCCCCACCCGCGACCCACCTGCGACCCACCCGCGACCCACCCGCGACCCACCCGCGACCCGCCTGCGACCCACCCGCGATCCACCCGCGACCCATCCGCGACCCGGCCCGCGACCCACTCGCGACCCACCCGCAACCCACTTTGCGACACACCCACATTGCTTTCAACGAGAAAATTGGCGCCTGCGGCGGGCCCACTGCGTACATTGTAGGGGGTACGCGCCTGCGGCGGGCTTCTTTAGAGCCTCGCAGAGTGCCGACGTCCTCGCCCCCCCCTCAATCTTATCCGCAACTGTGGGGTGGTACGTAAGTTGTTTCAGAGTGGGTGTGTAAGCCATGTGTGGATGCGTATGTGGTTCACTTTATAAGGCTATGTGGTGCCGTTTACGTGGTTCTGCGGTGTAAGCTACGTGGTGTAAGCAATGTTGTGCAAGCTACGCGGTGCAGTCTATCTATGCACGCCGTGTGGTGGAAGCTGTGTGGTGTAAGCGACGTGGTGCAAGATGTCTGGTATTGGCTAATGGGTGCAGGCCATGCGGCTGCCCAGCGCACAAGGCGCCCACGGGGCGCTCACGGGGGGGCCGCGAGGCGAAACCTCGGCTGACCCACCCAGCGTACGAGGCACCCGCGAAGCGCCCGCTGGCGGGCACCGGGCGAAATCTCGCCCGACCTAAGCCCCCCGCGCGAGGCGCCCATGAGGCGCCTACGAGGCCCCCACGAGGCGCCCACGGGCGGGCACCAGGCGAGCCCAGAGGCGCCCGTGTGCAGGCACCAGGCGAGACCTCCGCTGACCCACCCAGCGCGCGAGGCGCCCACTGGCAGGCACCATGCGAGACCTCGGCTGACCTACCCAGCGCGCGAGACCCCGACGAGGCGCCCACGGGCGGGCACCGTCGAAACCTCGATGGTTCACCTGCCCAGCGCGCGAGGAGCCCACGTGGTGCCCGCGGGCGGGCAGCAGGTGAGACCTCGGCTGACCTGCCCAGCGCGCGAGGCACCCACTAGGAGCCCAACACCCGGGCAGACGAGAGCTTGGCTGGCCCATCCGTATCCCATGTGATAACCCCTGTGTGTTGTGTGGAAGCGCTGTCAGGGGAATCGCATCAACAAGGCGATGGCTTCTCAACAGCAGCAAGTTTCTACTTGGCGGGGCCAGACTGTTAACTGGCGGCTTCTGGTAACCAAGGTGCCCCCTCGTCGCACCAGCTGGTCCCGCAGGGAATCTATGAATAGACCCTCCTCATCTCATGAGGCTGCCTGACGGCATCGGGCCACTGCTTGTGTGCCCCTCCAGTCGACGGGGGGGGGGGGGGGGGGGGGGGCAATTGTGTTTCCGCGTGCTCCCGTCTAGGCGAAGCCAGCCTTTGGCCCAGACTTGGCCATTGGCCAGCCCAGGAGGGTGCATGCACCACATCCTGGACATCTGAAGCATGCACACGCCTCAGGAGTCGTCCAGCAGCCCAAAACAGACCATCAACGCCCCGAAATGTTGCTCCTTCTCCTCCTCCTCCTCCTCCTCCTCCTCCTCCTCCTCCTCCTCCTCATCATCATCATCATCATCATCATCATCATCATCATCCTCATCCTCACCCTCTTCCTTGATTGAACTGTATGATCGGGGCCCTCGCCAAATAGACCGCCCATATGGCGCTGGTCTTTCAAGAGGGGCGCGTCTTGTAGTGAGAAGGAAAACTTGCAAGGACTTATGAAGAGGGGACTGGGGACGGGAGGGTGTACCGCAGCATCGCTGATGCATTTTGGATGTGTTATGGCCCTCGTCCCCGCCGAACGACCAACCCTGGCTGCACGATGAGCCACTGAACTTCACTGGGAGGACCGCCCCGTCCTCTCGGGGGGGGAACAGCGCTCCTGGCGGCGAAAGTTTGTTGTCCGAACCATCCTCGGGTGTCGGGTCCTCGTTTTGAAGAGACAGCGCCCCGCGTCACTTCTCCCCCTCCTCCCCACCCGCTGTCCCCTCCCTCCTCCTGTCATCATCAGCATCTTCATCATCATCATCATCATCATCATCAGCATCATCATCATCATCAGCAGCAGCATCATCATCATCATCATCATCATCATCATCATCACCGTCATGGCTCCTGTTTCGGCACGCCCCTCACACGTTTCGTGGACCCCTAGGGAGCTCCACCCACGGTCCCAGTTGCGCAGCCCGCATGTGGGCGACGCCCCCGTTTCGGCACAGCCCTCACACGCTTCGTGGCCCCATAGGGGGTTCCACCTAAGGTCCCACCGGCGCAGCATGCATGTGGGCGACACCCTCTGTTCGGCATACCCCTCACACGCTTCGTGGCCCCACAGGGAGCTCCGCCTAAGGTCCCATTGGTGCAGCCCGCACGTGGGCGCCACCCCCGTTTCAGCACACCACTCACACGGTTCGTGGCCCCATAGGGAGTTCCAGTTGAGGCCGCACTGCCGCAACCCGCATGTGGGCGACACCTCCGTTTCGGCACACCTTTCGCACGGTTCGTCGACGGTTCGTGGCCCTACAGTGAGTTCGGCTTGAGGTCCCAGTGGCGCAGCCCGCATGTGGGCGCCACCTCCAGTTCGGCACACCCTCCACACGTTTCGTGGCACCACAGAGAGGTCCTTCCCAGGTCCCAGTGGCGCAGCCCGCATTTGGGCGACACACCCGTTTCGGCACGAGACCGTTTTTTTATTGCTTGGGGCATGACGAGCGTCATGGCCCCCGCTCCCCCCGCCCCTATGACGTAACGCTCCCCCCCCCCAGTGTGCTCAGGGCACTGCCGCCGTGCGCATTGGGATCCGCGCAGGTGGCCGCGTAGGAATCCGCATAGGAGTCTGGTCCGCAGTCGTCGTCGTCGTCGTCGTCGTTGTCGTTGTCGTCGTCGTCGTCGTCATCGCCAATGGCTTGTCGCTCGTCGCTCATAGTCGTCGTGCGCGCGGACGCGGCTGAAGCCTGTGCCTGTTTGTTATTCTGGGCCGATGACGGCAATCATGATTTGGGTGGGGGGGTCGATGACGTCACGTTTCACGCCAGCGGCGTATGGGAATGCCTAGGAATAACGAAGGACGGGTAGCGCCAGCATGTAGGTGGCGATCTGCACCGCAGAGCCTGTGTACACCACAATGCCTGCGTGCAACACAGCGCCTGTGTACACCACACCGCCTATGTGCACCACAGCAGGCGCGTGCAACACAGCGTCAGTTTTGTGCCACCGTGCCTGCGGGCACAGCAGCTCTTGTGCACACCACAGCGCTTGCGTACACCACATCAGCCGGGTGCAACACAGCACCAGTGTACACCACAATGCCTGCGTGCATTGCAGTGCTTGTGTGCACCTCGGCGCCTGTGTGCACCACAGCAACCGTGTGCAACACAGCACCATTGTTGTATATAGAATGTTCGAACAAATCTTTATGACAAAATGGAGCGCTTGTGGATTCCACAGAACACAATAGAAACTAATCCTTATGGATTCAGGACAACGGAGCGCCGCTGGAATCTAAGAGTCCTCCCGATACCGCCCGCATCACACTAACTCCTTCCATCTGCGTCCAGGAGGCTCCAGGTAAATTGGCCGTCCGAGAACTAAGTGGACCGATTCAATAGACCAGTATGCGGTGCGCGCTGAGATGCGCACGTGCGATGTAGCGCCAACCCGCACGACAGGGGGTAAGGAGGAGGAGGGGGAGGAGGAGGAGGAGGAGGAGGAGGAGGAGGAGGAGGGGGAGGAGGAGGAGAAGGAGGAGGAGTAGGAGGAGGAGGAGGTGGTGGAGGTGGAGGAGGAGGGAGGAGGGAAGAACGTCGCATTCGATTATCAGCATTTTCCTGGCGTGGCGTCTAGTTGTCCGCAGCAGATCCTCACGTACATGCTCCTTCGACCTGTTCTATGCACGCAGGCATTGTGGTGTACACCAGCGTTGCGTTGCACGCGGATGTTGTGGTGTAGACACGCTGTGGCGTGCACAGGCGCTGCGGTGCACGCAAGCACCGTGGTGTACACAGGCGCTGTGTTGCACATGGTAGCTGCGGTGTACACATGTACACCAGCGCTGTAGTGTACGCAAGCACTGTGGTGTACACAGGCGCTGCGTTGCACACGTATGTTGCGGTGTACGCAGGCGCTGTGGTATGCACGCGCGCGCTGTGTTGCACGCGAGCGTTGTGGCGTACACAGGCGCAGTGGGGCGTATCGCCACCTACATGCTGCTCGCGTCGTCGTCGTCGTCGTCGTCGTCGTCGTCGTCGTCGTCGTCGTCGTCGTCGTCGCTCGTCGCTCGTCGCTCGTCGCGTCGCGCGCGCGGGCGCGGCTGCGGTGCCGGAGCCGCACGGCGGGGGGGGCGTTACGTCATACCCCCCCCTCGCCCCCCCCCCATGACGCCCGTCATCGCCGAACATAAAGAAACGCTCTCCACACCCCTCCACACGTTTGGTGGCCCCATAGCGAGCTCCACCTAAGGTCGCAGTGGCGCAGCCCACATGTGGGCGACACACCCTGTTCGGCACCACCCCTCACACGGTTCGTGGCCCCACAGGAAGCTCCACCGAAGGCACATGCGGCACAGCCCGCATGCGGGCGTTGCCCCACAGGGAGTTCCATTTAAGACGTATTCACACTTGCGGTGCTCACAACAGCATATGGTTGGGTTCTTCGCCAGGCTAATTTGTCCTTCCCTCGCGGCTGCGACGGCTGCGGAGTTGCGCCAGTTTTTGTTGCCAGATCTGATTTGCGTGATGTCGAAAGGCGTGGCTCCAGCGATCTTAGGCCGCTGAAGCATTTTTATTGTTCTTGGTCCCAGCAGTTTTTGGAATTGAGCCCGCAGAGCGGGAGTCACGGCGGGCCCACAGGGGGAAGCTTGCACGCAGATTTTATAATCAGTGGGTGTTAGGGGTATTGCCTCGACCAGGGTCGGTACCAGTCGTCGCAATGTTTTTGTTGGGCCATATTGCATTTTGAAATGTTCAAGGCACTCTCCGAGGCAGCTTGTCGAGGATGTCTCCAGCGAAACGGCCATGATTGAAACTCGGCGTCCCCATCCGAGGCCTATTTGTCGAGGATGTCTTCGGCGAAACAGCCATCATTTAAACTCATATTCCCCTTCGAAGCCGAGTTGTCAAGGATTTCCCGAGCGAAACCGCAGCCCCCTCCGAAGCCGAGTTGTCGAGGATGTCCCGAGCGAAACGGCAATTTGAGGCCGTCGGAGCACATCTTACTTGTGTTTTCGCGTGTCGCGGGAGCTGACGCGCGTGGGCCTCGCGCGGGGAGTTGCATTTCCCAAACAAGCCGGCGGAATTGGCGAAGTCCTCCTTAGCATGCCTCGAGTATGCATGCTTCTCGTTCTCTTCCGTCATCCTCCATCTCATCCTCTGCCCTCCGAGCTTACAACACGGCCAGGGCCCGCAGGGGGCCAGGCGAATTCAATCGCTGCGCTCCTTTCGCCAGCCCGTATTGTACGTTGTGTTTAGTGGCCTTCGGCCAGATAGGGTCGTGGACAAGAGGCTCGGCCAAAACGTTCTCGATAACTTCGCTTGGACTCACACTGCCTATCGATGCGGGTGGACACCCGGTGATCCCCTGCTGCCGGGAGCCAGGTGCCACGCGCACGGCGGGCCGGGGCGCAGTGCTCGGCGCGGCCGCGCTGGATGCAGGGAGGAAACGGGATGGAGGGAGGCAGGAACGGGGAGGGAAGAGGCGCTCTGGTGGTTACGGTTTTTTTATCGGGTTTGGGGGCGGTCTGCAGGGGAAGAGGGGAATGAGGGAGGAGGTAAGATGGACACTGTCGGCTGTCAAAGGTGAATGGTGGCCGGCCCGTGTTTTCAAGTGTGGCGGTCGTCTTCCTTGGATCAGTGTTTGGGGGGGCAATGTTGGACACGGCATTTATGCTTACCCGAGTGGGCAAGGCTTACCCCCACGCAGCCAGACCAAGAGGCTTACTGGGGAATCTTCACCGGCGTGCAGCCATATCAAGAGGCGGGTTGGGGGAGGCTCGCCAGCAAGCAGCCTCATCGAAAGTCGGGTTGGGGAGGGCTCACCCCCGCGCAGCCAGATCACGGGGCGGACTGCGAGGCCCACTCCCGCACAGCCACAACAAGCGGCAGACTCGGGACAGCCCACCCCGCACACAGCCACGGCGCGCACGAGGCAGAGTGATGAAGGCTCACTCGTACGCATCCATGTCAAGAGGCAGATTCGGGAAGGCTCACTCCCACAAAGCCATACTAAAGAGGGCAGCTGGGAAGTCTCATCTCCGCGCATGTCCACAAGCAGGCCTGGAAACGCTCGCACCCACACAGCCCTATCGCACGACACCCACTTGAACGCAAGAGCCACCATGTCATACTCTTTCTGGCGATGCTCCTGTCTCCCTTCTCCATCGTCCCTACATTGTGTTCCTCCCTCGCCCCCCCGTCCTCGGGAATGCGTCGGCGGCAAGCAGCGAGCCCAGACGACATTCCGCAAGGAGGATGAGGAATCTGACATTCAAGGGGGATCGGTCCTCGGTGCAACGACACCGCCACCCAGCAACGAGCATTGGACATCCCATTCTTACAGCGGCCCCGTGCCCCTACGCGCACATACAGCTAAAGACGGTGAGAAGTCGATGTAACTTGCGCATACCTGCGCTCAAGTGTCTCAACACAAACGCGTCAAACGCAGATTGGGCCATATCGAAGATAAGCTTTCGGAGCATACCACGACCGGGCTGGAGGTCGTTGGCGGTTCTTGCGCGCGGCGCCTCCATGGCGCGCGCGGCTGTTTCGATCAACTACCATCGCTTCTAAGAACATACGGAGGCGCGGTGTAACCGATGGTATAGTTTCGGCGCCATGCGCGCGGTCTCCTGGTGACCTTCAGCGCCGTTGCAGTATGTTATAATTCTTTCGTCCGGTAATGCCGCGATCAATGATCCGAGTGTTCCATGCTGAGTTGGGCAAAAGTGTGTTCGGAGTATTTTTGAGCATGCCCGTGGTTTCGATGGGTTTGCACACCTGGCGGGTCAACACCTGCATGTAAGCGCCAACGGAGCTCCGGCATTTGGGCCCCGTTCTTGTCGGAGGCCCTCTCACTTGAGCGACGCAAGAAAAAACGAGGTCGTCTGCTCCGACATTGGCCCGCAAGCTGCCAGGCGTAAGGTCGCGCTTGAGCGCCCTCGCTTCCAATGTAGCGTGCCGCGCCGGCGGCCCGCGCAAGCCGCGGCGTCAGTTCGCCCCCCGTCGCGGCGCGACGACGAGGCGAGGTTGACCCCCGTCCGGGGGGCACCCCCCCACGCTTACTACGAAAAACCCGGAGTCTGTTTTATATTGGTTTGATCGCCGATGGGACCCGTTTCTGATCGTCGCTCACCTGCTCGCAGGGCCGCAGATGATCGCGCGGCCGCCCGCCGAGCTCTGGCCGGCGCGTGCGCCCGGCGCACCGAGGCTGGCTGGGCACGTGCGCCCGGAGCACGGGCACGGGCCGGACGCGCGCGCCGCCGGCGTGAGGCCGCCGCCGCGGCGGCCGCCTCCGCCCATCAAGCAGTGCCTCCGCCCACCAAGGAGTGTCCTAAGAACCTTTTTTCGGTCTGCACGAAACGAATTCTCAGAACAGGCCGGGACGATCTCGTTTTAACACATGGGGTTCATGTTCTAAGAACAGTGTTTGCGTTATTCGAACATTTCTGGGTTCTAAGAACATGTCGTGGTAGGCCTATAGAAAATACCGGGACGTTCGGCCCCTGCTCGATCCCACGGCTTCCCAGTCGTCCGACGTTGGTGGAGAAAATCGATGCGGCCTCCAGGGGCCCCTGCCGGGGCCCAGGACAGTCGGGAGTATGTTTCAACCCTCTGGTCAGGACGATCGAGACGGGAGATGGGTACGGAAAGAATGGGCACGATGCCCACCAGCAGTTTTTCTTCATTTTGAATAGGACTCGCCGTTCGCGCCGCCGCGGACGTTGTTCTTTGAAGGCAACAAGCCGCCTGCCCAACAGCGGCCGCTGTCGGTTTGGGGCAACATGTGTTGTTGGACATTGTGCCCATTTTTTCCGTACCCGTGTCGGGCGTCCAATTTGGGGCTAT
Organism: Prorocentrum cordatum; assembly: GCA_963575745.1. Taxonomy (NCBI): domain Eukaryota; class Dinophyceae; order Prorocentrales; family Prorocentraceae; genus Prorocentrum; species Prorocentrum cordatum. The sequence goes on from CAUYUJ010019982.1 coordinate 326,300, forward strand.
AACGCGCGTTATGTCCCCTACTAGTACCCTCCCTCCCCCCTCGCCCCTCCATAGCGTAACGCTCCCCCCTTCAGTGCGTCCCCCCAGCACCGCCGCATTGCGCCCCCAGCACCACAGCCTGGTGTGGGAGCGCCACGTTCCGCTTCCTCCCGTCTCCCGCCCCCTTCCTCCCCCTTATAACGCCCATGATGGCCGCAATTAAAGATAATCTCCTCTGGGGGCCCTTGCAGGGCCCCAGGACCGTCAAGACACGATTCGAGGTGAAAAGTTGGCCCTGGAGCAGGGGTCGGGGACTCCCTCTGGGGATCCGGCACTGAAGCAGTCATGGCGTTGGATGTCAGGGATTTCTGCGGTCGCGGTGCTTCTTCTTGAGTTCGGGCGAAGGAGTTTTCGTGCCCCGCGGGGGCCATCAGAAACGTATTTCCCAAGACGGCAAACTGCCTCTGGGGAAGGGGTCGGGTTGGTCTGGCAGGGGACGCGCAAGACGCGAGTTCGCCGGCTCTCGGGCTTGCCGACGCCTTGGTGACGGGCCCGTCCCGAGTTTTTTGATGAACTAGTTTTCGTGGGATGTCTGCAGCGGGAGCCCGCGTCAAGTTTGCCTTGATCGGCTTGTCAGGCCAAAACGCGCTCCCCGAGCCCAAGTCTCATTGGGTAGCAAATCCTGGGAACCTTGTGAACCCTCGTAGTTCTGTCTTTATCGTCGACTAGCGTCGATTAGCGTCGAGGATTCGATGAGATAGCTCCGATGTACCGTCGGCCAGCGTCGATTCGCGTCGATGTAGCGCAGATTATCGATTTAGCGTCGACTAGCGTCGATTCGCTAGAGCCGACAAGATGGCATGGGAAGCTCCCATGCGCTGCCACAGGACATCCTGGGTCCAGTACCGGTGCACACGCCCAGCCTGGCCGGGCCAGGAGGGCACGAAGCCCAGGGCTCTTCGAGTTTTTCACAAAGAGAAGACACGCGGCGGAGGGCGTCTCCCCCTTCTTCAGCCTCTAAGGGGTGTCCCTGCCGGGCCTCGGGACCGTCAAGAGTGGACGATTCGGGATGAAAAGCGGGTCCTGGGGAAGGGGTCGAGACTTGTGGCTTGGTATCGCTCGGACGTGTGCATTTTTCTCGGCGGGGATCATTAAGGAGCATCCTGGACCATCCTGCGAAAAAACCGCGCACGAAACCGGAAAAAACACAGTGAATGGACGTCCGAGCGATGGCCAGGTGGGGGTCGACGTCATGACAGAAAATCAGGACGGCGGGGGTCTGGGACCGGTGCCTGCGGCCAGCCTGGCCACACCAGGAAGGCATGTGCCCCGACCCTGCGGTTGGGGAGGAGGAGGAGGAGGAGGAGGAGGAGGAGGAGGAGGAGGAGGAGGAGGAGGAGGAGGAGGAGGAGCAGGAGCAGGAGGAGGAGGAGGAGGAGGAGGAGGAGGAGAAGGAGGCGGAGAAGGAGGAGGAGGAGGAGGAGGAGGAAGAAGAAGAATAAGCCGAGGTGGAGGAGGAGGAGGAGGAGGAGGAGGAGGAGGAGGAGGAGGAGGAGGAGGAAGGGTCAGGAGGATGAGGGACGAGCAGGAGCAGGAGGAGGAGGAGGAGGAGGAGGAGGAGGGCCCAGGATCGGCCGGGCCAGGATCGGCGAGGCGGTACCAGTCTACACCCCCCGGGGCCGAGGGGGCACTGCAGAAAAGCTAAGGGCTGGCCTTCGAGGCGCCGGAGGGTCGGCAGTCGGCCTTCGCCTCTTCTGCGGAGGGCCGACGGAAGCACACGGGGGCGGCTCCGTGGGGGGTAAACTGTCGGGGGCGGCAAAGAGGGGGATGATGACTAGTGGGGGGGTGGATTTCATGGCGTGGGCCATGTTTTTTCCTCAGAGTTCGTGGCGCCTCTTCTTATTTCATTACCCTGTACGTCCCTGCCCCCCCCCCTTGGGCCACGCACATGCCGCCGGCCATGATTTGCACCACCCCCTCTTGGACACCCCCTCTTGACCGCCCCCGAAACTGGCGGAGAGCTGGCGGAACCGAGGCATGCCTCCTACAGGATATGCTTTTGCTTGGTGATTCAGGGCCGGATCGCGCCAAGTGGTCGAGGTGAAGGCGCATTTCGAAGCACGCGCGTCCATCCATGTGCGCCACCTCGCCTCTCAAGCAGTGGCGTCCTTCCGAGAGGGTCTATCAGAGAGTGTCCACGCGGGGCCACCTCGACATTTCTTGCCAGCTGCGAAACCGCCATCGGTGAGGTTGGCGAGGGCATTCAGTCCCCCCCGCGTCGTGAGAAAAGCACGGTTGCACGTTTGTGTTGGCTATTGCGTCTTTTGAAACCGTCATTGGCCTTAGGATGCAACTCGTGGGAGGTTAAATTTAGCGTCGGCGCTGGTATGTCCGTGGTCCCGAACCGGCCGAATCCCGTTTGACCCAGTGCAGCGCAGTTTGATTTGTCAAGTTTGATGAATCCTGGGCTGCATCTGGCCTGACCCGGCCTAATGGCACCGCAATCGGGCCCGGCAGCCGTGAGTTGTTCGTAGGAAGACTTCCCAGACGTTGCTTCCCAGCTCTCGGCCTCTTGGGGCCCCCACTGGCCCCCCGGTCGCCGTCAGAGAGCGACTCGGGGCGAGCAGGCGGTCCCGGAGAGGGGGCGTGGCCCTCCCCCCCCCATTCCGCTGGCCCTCCCTGGAGCCCACGAAGCCGGCGACAGCTGCGCCACTCGCAGCCACCCGGGGAGCCACGAGGTCTCGGCTGGACGAGCGTGGCCCCCCAAGCCGCTGGGCCATGCAGCTGCCCACGAAAGTGGCGACCCTTGCGCACCTCGCGCCTTCCTAGGGCCCCGCGAGGTCTCGGCTGGATGCGCCTTGTTCCCCACTCTGCTGGAACTCCCAGAAACCCAGACACTGACGACAGTTGCGCATTTGGCAGCCCCTCAATAAGAACGGTACGAGCAGGCGAAGCATGGAGGCAGGAGGCAGGAAAGGCAGAGGGGGTAGTGGGCGGAAGGTTGCGCGAGGAGTGCTGTATTCAAAACCAGAACCCAACACAGGAGGGCTTGGAAACAACTAAAATGTTTCAGCCATTCAGTCACCACGGGAGTTCCGTTCCGGTCAATATTTTCGCCGTGCTCCAGATGCACAGATTCGATGCTTCTTGGGGGGCTGTGCAATAAGAAGGAGATGCCATGGCCAGGCCATGGATCTCCCCGGGTGTCATGGCCAGGGCAATGAGGTACAGTCGGCCCGGATTAGTAGGTCGACCCTGCCAAATCAAGGGTACCTTTGTGCCCTGAGCTTCGCGACCCACGTCTTCTTACATTCCTCTGGCAATATGGCACTCGGAAGGGCCTTGTGTCCTCTCGCGTGTCCTGTCCAATCAATCCCGACTGTATTTTGGATATTGGCACCAACGCCAGGAGGGGTCTCCCACCGGGGGCATCACTGCCGCCGCCGAGGTCGGAGTCATTCTTCCTCGGTGGCGGCAGCCGCCGACATCCAGCTGCCTGCGGCAGGTCCCGCCGCCGCACAGGTCCAACCCCCAGGGAAACGCCAGGGCCGCCCAGGGATCCCCAGGAGCAGGGCTGGTGCTCGCAAGCGCGCGCGACGTGAGGGGTTGGTGGGCCCCATAGACGACCGCAGAAGCTCTGCCTGACAGCACTTCGCACCCTTCCAAGCCTCAACGTGCCCGGAGGCACGGTTGCGGATTGGCGTTGGTGCCAAGTGCCTTGAGTGTCCAGGGTTCCGCGTCCTGCCCCCGCCACTCCGCGTCATTCCCGACCGCGTGCACCGGTGCGCTGCGAGGCACCCGCACGAGATGCCCGGCGCCGGCCGCTTCCGCTCGTCCGCCGCGCCCGTCTACCCAGAGGCGCTGGTCGGAGGGGCGGGCGAGTGAGGGTTCTGACGTCCGGCGCCTCGAAAAAACCGTCACGGAGGCTTTTTGTGGTCTGCGGCTTCTGGGTACTGTTGCCAGGCCTCGGGACCGTCAGAAAACGATTCTGGATGAAACGCCAGACCTGGGGAAGTGGTCGAGAAATCGGTAGCCCGTGTCTCGAAGCGATTCCCGACGGCAGGTGTCTGGGGAGATCGGAAGCGACATGTAGAGGCAAATCGCGCAGGGGCGGGCACTGCGCGCATTCGCCCTGGAGCCTCGCCGAGCACATGCATCATCGGTGCTCCTGGACACGTGTACTGCTCCCCCAAGGGCTATTCGCCTCCATCTCCGAGGAGAGGGGAAAGAGGGGGAGGGGGTAAGCTACAGTCAAGATGCTGAAAGAAAGACCACTTAGGGCTCGGGAGGGGCTTTGGTTTTCGGGCCGGTCTTTCTGTTTCGGTTGGGGAACCCATGTGTAGCGGAGGTTCGCCGTGGCAGGAATAGTTTCTTCGATTCTTATTCGGAGTCCCTTATGGTAGCACGATGATTGTAGTTGCGCGCATGCCAGAGATCTGACATCTTACCCCTCCTACCCAGCCTTGTCCATTGTGCAGATTGTTGTTTGCGTTTCTCCACATGCTAAGTGGGATTATGGTTTTCTCGCCAGCCGCGTCGCACTCGCGTCACTCACCTCACCCTTCCTCACCCTTCCTCACCACTGCTCCTCCACCCTCAT
>CAUYUJ010019982.1:335878-345878 GCA_963575745.1 Prorocentrum cordatum
TATCTGTACCTCTCTCAGCAGCGTGCCAGATGGCCCAGGAGGCCCTCCAAGATCGTCCCAACACGGCCCAACAGGCTCCCCAAAGGGACCCTGGACGGCCCAAGAGAGTCCCAAGACGTTCCAAGAGGCGCCCAAGTCGACCCAAGAGGGCCCCAAGCGGGGTCCAAGAAGGGGAGCTCCAACTGACCTTCGAACGCTCTGCCACAAGTGGGCCCCCGAGGCCGCCAGCAGGCCCCCACAAGACCCCCAAACGGGCCTAAGAGGCCCCAAGAAGTTTCAACACTCGCTCCACGAGGCGTCCGAGAAGCATGCCGAGAGACTTCCGAATGACGGGTATCCAAGAGGCCTCTGGCCCAAAACTCAGGCACGGTGGCGATATAGGCCGAAGGCCATAGACAAGCAAGCGATTGGCTCGGCGACGGAGCCAACACTATGCAGTCATGTGTAGCTCAGGGCACGGGTCTCTATTGATGTTCTGCCCGCCGCGGAGCAAAGTGGACAGGCACGCGTGCACGTGTGCGCTGAATTCCCCGTGGGGCACGATCCGCGCGAAGGGTGTGCCTATCAATTCGGATGCCCCCGCGCGAACACGCCCGCTGGGGCCGCAGGTGGAGCTCCGGGCACGACCCGTGCGCGGCGTGTTCCGAAATAGACGAGGGGGCGCCATACGAAGCTGCCCACTGGTGCAATAGTCTTGGCATCGCTCGGACTTGTGCATTTTTTCTCGGCGAGAACCATCGAGGACCATCCAGGACCATCGAGCAACAAAAAACACGCACGAAACCGACAAATGCACGGGAAATGGACGTCCGAGCGACGGCAAGTAGTTGGAGCTCCTTCTCGGGCATGATTCGCGTAACGGGTGTGGCGACAGGGGCGGCGGGGGGGGCCCTGTTCGATCTTTGTCTCTGGGCCTGGAGGAGGTGTTCCCTGTGGGCGCGATCCGCGTAGTGGGATGTGCCGCAATGGGCGGGGCGTCCTGGGACCACCGGGGGCCTCTTTGGAAGCCTTGGGATTGTTGGACCTTCTTGAGTTGCGAAAGGGTGAGAAAACGGACAGCCATTCAAACGTTGTGAACAATCAGTGGTTTGGGTTTCTTTGGGTTGTGCTGGAAAGCCTCCCCCCCCGGGCTATCTTGGTGGGACCATCGGGGGTCTCTTTTGCCGCCTTGAGGCTGTTGAACCTTCTTGGGCAGCGAAAGGGTGAGCAAACGGACAACCATTCAAACGTTTTAGAAATTCAGTAATTTGGGCTTCTTTGGGCTGTCTTGAAAAGCCTCCCCCTCCAGGCTATCTCGGCCAGCTTGGAGGCGTATGGGGCGAACGTGGAGGTTTCTCGTGTCATCTTGGAGGCCTCCTTTGCCCATCTTGGACCTTCTTGGCCCGTCTTCAGTACCATTTTGGGCCATGTTGGCTGGCTTTGAGGCGAGTTGTCTTGTGAGCGGTGGCGGCGGACGGGCCGAACAAGGAACCTTTAGGAAGGGCCAACCGTGTTGCAAATCTTGGCAGGCCGCGCACCCCTCTTGCAAGGAACAGGGGGCGACGGATCGAAGACGCCTACGTGCGCGTCACCACCGTCCCCTGCCTTTGGGAAACGCCTATGTGTTTGACCGTTGGGGAGAGTTTGGGCAAACGTTTGGATTGCGTGCTCCCCCCCAGCCGTTGTAAAAGCTATTTGGGGAACATGGGATGGCCTCTGGGGGGCCTTCTCGGGGTATCTTGGGGGCCGCTTGGGAGCCTCTCGAGGATTTCTAAGGGTCCTCGATGGGTGTTTGCTGAGACTCTTGGGCCGTTTTGAGACCATCTTACGGAGTGTAGGGGTTGGGTTGTCTTCATGTTGTCTGGGGGCTCTGAATGGCACAGCGCGCCTTCTTGGGAGCTCAGGGTGGCCCATTGATCGTTCAATTCTGAAGATCAAACGCTACAGGACACTCCAACATGGACCAAGAGGAGCGTTATCAGGCTAACGATGCCTCCCCATGTCTTAGCGGGCCCTGGAAACGGTAGGGCCGTTTTTTCACGGTTTCCCCAAAATTGACTCTTGAATATGGAAACGGCAACAAAAACGGCGACCAGAAACGGCAAAGAACGGCTTCGGGATTCGAACATCAACCAGAATTGGAACAACAACGGCGACGGAACTGGCAAACAAAGGCGACGGAACCGGCAAAGAAACGTCAAAACGTAACGGGTAACAAAAGCGGCCATGCCGTTTCCAGAGCCCACTAAGTTTAAGTCGGGCGTGTCTCTCTACAGGAGGAGCTTTCAAGAATAGTCAAAACATTGTATGGGGATGATCTTTCTGTAGGGGGACATGCCCGACCTAACACTAAGCCCCAGATGTCCAAGAGGACCCCAAGCCGTTCATGATAGCTGTTTCTCCCCTCGACACTCACTCGGGCTTCCAAGCACAAGAGTTCCAGAGTCTGCCCGCGAGGGCGGGCCACCTCGCAGAGGCGCCATGCACCGGCCCCTCCCGCCAGTTGGGCAGACAGTAAAAGTTGCGTTTCGTGGTGCTCGCGCTCTTGCTTGTAGTCTGCTCGCAGTTTGCTCGCAGTTTGCTCGTAGTTTGCTAGTTTGCTCGTAGTTTTCTCGTAGTGCTCGTGCTCGTGCTCGTTGGGCTGGCGGTGAGCAGCTCGTGCTCGTAGATTGCGTCTCGCAGTTTCCGTGCGCAGCCAGCGCACTGATGCGTTTTCCTGCCAGGGTGCATGCGGCTGTTCCTGGGATGAGAGACGTCTGCCGTCGAGGCCAATAACCGCTCTGGCCCTCTGACAGTCTCTGCGTGACCGCAGCCCTGCCCGCGGGTCTCCGTCCAGGCCGGCACCGCCGGGCGCCCCAGCTCGTGCCGATTCTCCCCGGTCGTGGGCTCGCGGCGATGGGTCCGCGGGAGCCGCCGGCGACGCATGCGTTGACGCCACATGCGGCGTCTCGCCGAGTGGCAGCCGAAGGGTGAGGGTGGAGTCTCAGAAGGCGGCTTATTGCAAATACCAAGCTGTTGCCCGATTTCGTGAGCAGTACCTTGCCCGCGCGACGGCGGCGGGCACGTGCCCGCTGCCGATGGCGAGGTCGTCCACCACGACGCCATCGTGCTCGGGACGCTGGCGACCGGGCTGGCCAAGGGGCGCTAATGTTCAAGCTGGCCTTGTTGACTTGCTGCCGCAGCAGATGGAGCCACAGGAGCGGTGTCAGCAGAACATCCAGGACGACGGCCCACTTGCGCACAAGACCACGCAGGACCTGTCGCAGGATCTCTCGCACGTGAACGACGCCCTGGCAAACGCCTGCATGGCGGTCTGCGGAGGGCTGCCTGCCGATACCGCTGGCGAGTGATGCCACCATGGTGCATCATGGTGTGGGGGAGCAGCGCGAGACGGAGGAGACATGCAGTCGGAGACCACCTAAATACGATCCCCCCAACACCGACTGGCTTGGCGGAGCCCGACCCCGACGCTTGTGAGTCGCGCGGGCGCAAAGTCGCTTACATAGTCGGAGTCGTTGGAGACATCGCTGTGGTCACTTTTTTCTGAGTGCTGCGTGGGGCGGCCAAGCTTGATGGCACGCCACCGTGTCCTTTGCGGGGAGCGCGGGTGGCCGATCAGATGCGAACACCATGTCCGCTCGCCCTCCTCACGGCTCAGAGGACGACGCCACCCTGACCTTTGCCATGGCGGAGAGCGATCTTTGCGACGAATTCGACGCGTTTATCACCGGCGTCGCTCGCCTTGTACGGCTGCACTTGCCCACGCGCGTCGCCGAGTCTTGTTATAGGCAGCCGTTTGTTGGGCTCCCGGAAGCCGAAGTCGTGGGCCTTCGACGTTGGAGCCGCTTTTCAGTGGTACACGTGCGATGGGAGAAGCTCGGAGTGGCACGGGACCCTGTCGGCCGACTCGTGCCTTGCGGGTTTCTGAGCCCGCTCGAGGTGCTTGCGCGCCGGTGCGAGGGAACGGCTGTGCGGTGAGCGGCGCCAGATTCGAGGCTCGGTTGCCTTGGCTCGTGCCCCTTCATGCGCCTTGCACCACGCGTGCAAGCATGGCGACTCGAGTGTACGCCTCCGTCAGGTGCCAGTGATGTAGCCCCTTGTGGTGGATGGTTGGCGGTGGCTGGCCCTTCCTTGATATCTCACTGCTCTCGTGCGCGCTGTGCATTGCGGACCTGGTGGAGTACCTCTTTCTCTTCGTCATCTTCCTCGCTCTCGTCCTGCCTTCTCCTCCTCGTCAGGCTCCTCGTTCAGCTCCATGTTCACTACCTCATACTTCTTTGCAAATTCATGACCCTCTCCCCTTCTTCCGCTTCCTCCTCCCAGCATCCTCTTCCTTCACCCTCGTCTCCTCCTCTTCTCCATCTCATCGTTATCCTGCTCACGATTGTCTTCTATTTCCGTCCTCCCTGGCAGAGCATTCGCTGACATTTGTTTTGCCATTGTTGTTACGTCCCACCTCCAGTTTCACCCTCTTGGCGCTATTACTGCCCACGGATCTTTCGACCCCTTCCTTGGGACGTGTTTTGCATCCCAGGTGTTGCTTTGCCGGTTCGGGTCCCGACGTGGGCCTCATCGAGGCCAGAAGCGTGGATCAGCAGGCCGCCCCGATCTTGCCGCGATGCTGGAGGTCCTGGGTCCTGAGCCACCAGACGGTGCGTGCAGCAACGTCAGCTTCCCGTGCTTGTCCTGGGGTACGGTGTTGCCAGAATCCCGAAGCGGACCCGCAGTGGCGAGTGCTTTGGAAGGACCAGCCAGAGCCAACACACAGTCGTCAAGCCTGGATCCCCCAACCTCGGGGCCTGGTCTTCCTATCCCCTCCGCAGTCTTGAATGATGCACGCGCGCATGTCAAACATGTACTGTCACGCTTGCTATGTATCTGTCCTCCTCCCTGCTGGTTGGCTTTCTCGCTCCTCTGCCTCTTCCCTCTTTTCCCTCAATGCTGTCCTGGCCCGTGGACATCCGGCAAACTGGTTCTTTCAGTGCGCGGCCCAAAAGGTCCAGAGGCGGAGGAGGAGGAGGAGAGAAGAGGAGGAGGAGGAGGAGGAGGATGGGATGAGGAGGGGGAGGAGGAGGAGGAGGAGAACGAAGGAGGCGACCCTTCTCTGCTGGCCAGCTCTTCGTCCCGCACTCATGTTTGAAGGCCCCGGGTTCCGAACGCAGGCCCCGGAGGGCCGAGATCGAAGGATCCCGCGCCCGGAGTTCTCAAGAACAGTCTCGGAGATTTGGGTATTCTGCGCCTGCACCTAGCTCGGGCATGTCCCTCTACAGGAGGAAAATTCAAACATGGCAACAACAAGTTGTCTGGGGACGATGGTTTGATGGCAATGTTTAAGTATGTTTGATAATGTGTTTTTGATGGTTTTCATTCTTCATCCAAATCCGCCTGTAGGAGGACATGCCCGACCGAAGCCTACACCTCCTTGCCCGCCTCTTTCAGTCCAGCATCGGCGCTGGTTACGTCCTGGGAGGTTAAATTGAGCACCGGCGCTGTTAGATCTGTGGCCGAAACTGCGCCTTCCAACGTAATCTTGTTCAATTATTGATGCTTCGCGCCCACCAGCCCATCCAGAAAAGATGTCCATGAGAGCTGACGGAGGGAGAGAGGAAGAGACACGCATAGTCAAACAGCGAGGGAGGTCGGCTTGGACCGCGTGTTGGGTCCATCTCAATGTTGGCCCCTTGACGGCCTCCTGGGGGGCTCCGTGGCCAATCATATCGAGCCGTCTTGAAACGGTCTTGGGGCCTCTTGGAGCATCTTGGGAGCCATCTTGAGCCAGCTTGGGCTATCTTGAGCTATCTTGGAGGTCAGCTTGGGCTCTCTGAGGCCGCTCGGAGGCCTCCTGGGTGCCTCTCGGGTGCCTCTTGGAGGCCTCTTGGGGCCTCTTGGGGCGCTCTTGGAGCCTTGGGGGCCTCTTGGTAGCCCTGGGGGGGCCTCTGGGGGCCATCTTAGAGGCGGTCGGTCAAAAGAGGGGGGTCCTAAATGTAGCTCCCCCCCTCGGGAGCCACGATCCTCGTGCGTCCGCAAGAACCGACAGTACAGTAAGTATGGAAGGCTCCCATGAGTTGCCACCGAAGGTCCCCCAGGGGGTATTTCCTAACTTCCACCGGCTGTGTGTCGTGAGTGTTCGCCTGCTCCCTGGCACATCTTGGAGGTCTGCACGACTGTTGTGGAGGACGATCCATGGAGAGGAAGCATGCTGCCAAATGATTCTCAGGGGACTAAAAATTATGCGTTGCACATGTTTAAAAAAATGTCAACGAAACATGTGCAACACCTGCTCAGACCATGTTTCCGACATGTTGAGCACATGTTTTAAATGCAAGGGCAGGACTCTCAGGAGGGAGGAGGGAGGAGGGAGGAGGGAGGAGGGAGGAGGGAGGAGGGAGGAGGGAGGAGGGAGGAGGGACATTGCCGTGGCACCCCCCCCCCCCCTTGGCACATCCCGAAGGCCTGCACGACCGAGGGGCTCCCCGGGCCGCCCTGCGCGGCCTGCCTCCCCCCTCGCCGCACGGCCCCGCCCGCCCTGCCCGTGCCGACGCTTCGCCGCGGGAGTGCGCCCCGCCGCCGGCTGGACCGCTCGGTGGACCCAGCTCGCCGCGGACCAGGCAGCGTCTCAGAGGAGGGAAGAGGTGCCCATCCTCACCCCTGCCCTCCCCCTCGTTTCTCTCCGTTTTTGGGCCTCCTGGGCGGCCCTCGTCGCCTCCGCCGGATTCGCTTCGAGATCCTGGTCAGAACGCACCCCAGGAGAGGTCCGGGGAGTAGCGGTATCGGTACCGTTTGGTTCCTCCAGTGTCCGAGTATGTGATCGTTTTCCTATCCATTGTTTTGCCGATCGGCGCGGGCCCTCGCCCCCCCCCCTCCCCTGGAGTGGATCCTGGCGCTGTGTTTGGCGCCTGCCTCGAGCAATGCTGCAACACCGTCGCGTAATAAGCAGAGGTCCAGAGCCAGACTGCCCCCCTGCCCCGCCCCCGCCCAATGTCGAAACGCCGCTTAAGAGAACGCTCACTTTCCGGCCCTCCTTCTGCCCCACAGCTAGTTGAGCGAAGAATGACATACATTAAAAAACTCGGAGGTCCGCGCGGAGTTCTCGGGTCGGCGCTGGACCCCCTTCCCTGGCGCGCGGAGCGCGCCAGGGGCGGCGCCGGAGGCGCCGCCAGGGGGGTCCAACGCGAATCCGAGAAATCTGCGTGGACCTCCGAGATTTTATGTTTATGTAATTCTTTACGCTTCGCGTATCCCCACCAGCCCATCTCACAGCAGCAACTCTTGCGAAGCATGCCGACAGTCGTGTTTTTCAGGCGTGTGTCCGCTTGGCCCCGCATATCTCCCCTGTTCCTCCTTCCTCCCGCCTCCTTGTACATCCTCCTTGTGGGGGGAGCGGGAGAAGGACGAGGCGGAGGAGGAGGGAGAGAAAGCGCTCCTCGTGATTTGAGTCGTTTGGGGTTTCTCGTCCTGGTGTGAGTCGTTCGGGCCCTTCTTCCTGGTGTGAGTCGTTCGGGCTCTTCGTGGTGTGAGTCGTTCGGGCTCTTCGTCCTGGTGTGAGTCGTTCGGGCTTCTCGTGGTGTGAGTTGTTCGGGCCCCTCATCCTGGTGTGAGTCGTTCGGGCCCCTCCTCCTGGTGTGACTCGTTCGGGCTCCTCGTGGTGTGAGTCGTTCGGGGCCCGCGTCGTGGTGTGAGTCGTTCGGGCTCCTCGTGGTGTGAGTCGTTCGGGCGCCTCGTCCTGGTGTGAGTCGTTCGGGCCCCTCCTTGTGGTGTGAGTCGTTCGGGCTCTTCGTGGTGTGAGTCGTTCGGGCCCCTCGTCCTGGTGTGAGTCGTTCGGGCTCCTCGTGGGGCCTCTTGGGGGCCTCTTGGAGCCTCTTGGGGCCTCTTGGGGGCCTCTTGGGGGCCTCTTGGGGGCCTCTTGGGGGCCTCTTGGGGCCTCCTGGGGCCTCTTGGGGGCCTCTTGGGGGCCTCTTGGGGGCCTCTTGGGGCCTCTTGGGGGCCTCTTGGGGGCCTCTTGGAGGCCTCTTGGGAGCCTCCTGGGGGCCTCTTGGGGCCATCTTGGGGCCTCTTGCGACCTCCTCAGAAGCGCCAATGAGAGCTGCCCCCTGAGAAGAACAAAATGAGCCCAAAACCTTGTGTAAAAGCAATGATTTTGCTATGAAGGAAGATGAGCGCGGCCCCCTCAGAACGCCAAAATGGGGCCGAAACCGTCGTAAAATCAATGTTTTTGGCTTGAAAGAAGAGCAGAGGGGCCAAACTGGGCCCCCCCGTCGGGGCCAGAATCCTCGTGAGGGTCGTCGTTTTTTAGCCCTCCAAGGAGTCAAAAAAGACCCCCCTGACGACGCTCGGCCCGCCCTCTCCAGGCCCAGGGGGAGGGGGTAGGGGGAGGGGTAAACCCCTCCCCGAAGGGGAAGAAGGGGGTTGAGAACAGAGAGAGCTCGCTAAACCACTCACGCCCAAAGGGCTGGTGGGATTCTTCGCTCCCCTGACACCTCTCCGCCCGCTCCCCGTCCTGGCCCAGGACGGGGAGGCTGCTGCAGGGCAGCACTGTGCTGGCCATCCGGCCCGTGCAGCCGGGCGAGCACGGGGCCCTCTCGGCCTCGGCCGCCGCCACGGCCCCGGCGCTGGCCTGGGAGGACCCTGGGGGGGCAACGCCACGGAAGCGGGGGATGCTCGGATCGGCGCGGGGGTCGCGAGGGGGACACCAGGCGATCGCAGACATGGATCAAGGAGGCGTGGATTAGCGACAGGCCCCGCTCCCGTAGGAAATCGCAGATTGCCGCGCGCCAAATCCATGGATCGCTAATCCATGCTTGCGCGGCCCCGAGGATAGGTGGGTGATCAGTTGATGCCAATATGTACGGAGTACAGTCGAGTATCGGATGCAGAGGGCTCCTCCCGCAATTCTGGGCCAGCGATTCTTGACCAATTTGCCGGAAAGCGGACCCAGTTTCTTGCCCACGTTCGCCCCCTCAACGTTCACAACAGACATGGGCCCAGGTTCGTTTCAAGAAATCTGCGGGAAGTTGGCCCAGGGTTTTTGGATGATGTTCGCCAGCGTGGACCCTAAGCAGTGTGTGTCTAACCGTCTAACCGAGAAGGGTCTTCAATGCTGCATACCTCGCTTCAATATCTGGCTGGCAATTCTTGTCCTCCCCCTCCTCGTCCCTTCCCATCTTGCTCTCGTCGCTCTCCCTCCTCGCCATCTTCCTCGTGCTCCCCTCCTCGCCCAGCCCTCCTGTCCTACCTCTTCTCGTCCTTCCTCTCCTCGCCCTCCTCCTCGCTCTCCCTCCTTGCTCTCCTCCTCGCCCTCCACATGCTCCCTCCCCGCCCTCCCCCTCGTCCTCCCTCTCCTCGCCCTTCCCCTCCTCGCTCTCCTCCTCGCTCGCCTTCCTCTCCCGTCTCCCTGTGCTCCCACCCTCAGGAATCCCAAGGGACCCCCGTAGGATTCATATCGGAGGTGGACAGACCTCCTACCCTGACACGTCGATCAAGGAATTGGCCGTTTTCGGTTCGCGAGAGGGCGTCGCGGCCGTTATTTTTGCGGGTCCAGGCCCGTCGGTTTCGGTCCCAGGTTGTTTTCACTAAGGGGAGGTTTACTATAGGGAGGTTCGTCCACCGCCGATCATAGGATCCTCCCTTCCTCGTATTCCCTCGGGGCTTCTTCTCCTCCTTACGGAGTTATTGTCTGACTCTTCTTCGCATGTGGGTTGTTGTTGGGTGGCTGTTTCTCGTTGCGAATTTTGCCATCTAGTAGACAACTCTGATTTCACGGACGCGATGGTTCACCCTCCGTTCCCTCTCTCGTCACCGGTTTCGTCTCCCCACCGGTTTCTCCTCGCTCCCCCCATTATTTTCTTGCCCTTCCTTGCAGTAGGCATGCTAGATAAGAAACCGAACGGCAGCAGGTGCTCTGTGGAGATTTCTAATATCTTGATGGCGCTGGGGACCCATGGAAACCCTGAGGCACCTCAGGAACTTCTAAGATCGACGTCAAGTGTGGCCGTATATTTCTTCAAACGAGATTTCTTATCGA
>CAUYUJ010019982.1:348378-362980 GCA_963575745.1 Prorocentrum cordatum
TACATTAGGACGGCCGACGAACATCCATCTTTCAATGGGGTATGTAATAGGGATCGTGTAGACAAATGCGGTGGGGAGAGGGGGGAAGGGAAGAGGATGAGGGGCAGTGAGGAGGGTGGAGAGAGAACCCCATGATATCCCATGCGCTCTGGAGGGCCAGGCCTGGGCGAGAGCTCCATGCTCACGCGTCATGATTTGTTTCTGGGGCCTCGATGTCACGAGGGCCTCCAGCATGCTTTCAAGAGTCCTTGCAGCGAATTCAGCGCCACAGGCGTATTGCTAGGGCCTTACGGCCAGTGCCGCCGACCCTGAAGACGACGACGACGAATACGAGGAGGAGGAGAAGGGGGATTAAGGTGGAAGGAGCAGATGTTCCCCATGTGGGTCGAGGGAGTCACAGCAGAGACAGACAGGGAGCGTTGTGGCCTGCGGCCCTTCCCGCCACCGTGCTGGGGTTGTGGTTGAAACGTCCCTTGGATGTTTTCGGTCCTGTTGGGGCCTCTGTTGGGCCTCTTGGGGGTCTCTTGGGGGTCTCTTCGGGCCCTTTGAGGGGCTCTTGGGGCCTTCCGGGGCTTCTTGGGGCGGGAAGCTCGAAATGTCGGTTCGTGGACCTCTTCTCGGGCCTGCTTGGGGCCCCTTGGCGCGTGTTGGCGCTTTTTTGGGCTCTGGGACGCCCAGGGGCGGATTCGTGTCTGACCCCCCACCCCGATTCCCTCGGGACCCTCCCAGGACCCCCCCGGGACCCTCCCGGGACCCCTCCGGGACCCCCCCCCTTCGTCGGGGGAGGGATCAAAGGGAAGGGGCTTCCCTTCGACTTAAGTACGACGTTGCTACGGTTTTCTCTCGCTGGCAGGCTTAAAGAGGAGGGTGCAGGGAAAGGGGACGACGGAGACGCAGGGAAAGAGAACAACGGATGCGTCGACTGAGCGCACGCCGATAGGGGGTCCACACGCCGACAGGGTCGGCGGATTCATCATTGTCATCGATGTCATTATCCATGTGCGACGTCAGGAATGTTAACACACCATGGTTTCCATTTCGGCGCGGCAGTACTTGCTGTCGAAGGGCGGGCAATGACTATGTGTTTGTTGCGGCTGGGTGCGGTGCTAAAGATCTCGTTCCGCTGAATCCGCCCCCCCCGGGTTACTCATTTCTTTTGCGGTGCTAACGATAACACACGGAGGGTTCTTGTTCGCTTCTCCCAGTTGAGCTTCCTTCTTGATCGTATGTTCGGCTGCATACGTGGCTTAGCCCAGCTTTTTTAAGTGAATTCTGAATGCCCTAGTGGGTTACGGGGGTCAGATATCTCCGCTAAGCCGCTAAGTGGGCGAAGTCCATATCGCCGAAAATGTTACCTCCATTTGCTACGTGGGGCCCTTGTAACCCACCGCAGTCCGTGGATTATTTGCAAGTGCGAAGTTAGATGAGGTGTGTCCGTCTAGTGACTAGTTCGTTTCAGTTGTGGTGGAGACGTGGCTCTCTCTTGATGCCCATTCATGCGGCAGCCGTTCAATCTGCCCGAGGGCCGCGTGCACACACGAACGCTCGCGGTCGGTAGAAGTGCATGGCTGGAGCCCGCGCCGTGGGCGGCTAGAACGCTCGCGCGCAGCAGAAGTGCACGGTTGCAGTCCACGCCGCGTGCAGCTGGAGGGCTCGCGTTGGGTAGCAAGTCGCGGCTGGAACCCGCGCCGTGGGCGGCTAAAACCCTCGCGCTCTGTATAAATGCGTGGTTGGAGCCCACGCCGTGGGCGGCTGGAGCGCCCCTGATCGGTGAAGACGTATGCCTGCAACCCGCGCCGTGCGCGGCTGGAGCGCTCGCGCTGGATAGAACTGCGCGGCTGCAGCCCACGCCGCGTGTTGCTGGAACGCTCGCGGTCGGTAGAAATGCATGGCTGTAGCCCGCGCAGTGGGCGGCCCGAACGCTCGCGCGCAGTAGAAGCGCATGGCTGGAACCCACGCCGTGTGCGGCTGGAGCGTTCGCGCTGGGGAAACACGCACGGCTGGAATCCACGCCGTGGGCGGCTGGAGCGCTCGCGTTCGGTATAAATGCAGGGCTGGAAGTGACACGTGACCTGCTGGAGCATCTCTTTGCTGTAAACATACAGGGTTGGAGCCACCTTTTTGTTGTCGGCGTCGGCGGCTGGAGCATTGTCCTCGGTAGAAGTGGGGGGTTGGAGCCGACACCGTGGGCGGGTGGAACATTTTCCTTTGTACAAGATGAGAGCTTAAACCGCCCCTTCTAGTCGGCATAGGCGGCCAGAGCATTTTCCCTCGTAAATATTTGGGCTGCAGCCTCACCCGGCCTAGGGCTTTAGAAATATGAGCAAATCCGGGGAGGAGGGAAGGACGGGCCAGGGGCGTGGGTCCTACGTAGCATTGTATCCACGCCTCGCTCCCAAGCCGTATCAGTCCACGCGTTCGTTTGTGGGTCGTCGATCGTCATCGATCGTCGTCTCGGTTGGCCGGTCGGTCGGTCGGTCGGTCGATCGGTGGTCGTCGGTCGTCGTCGTTTCGGTCAGTCGGTCGGTGGTTCGGTTCGGTTGTCGGTCGTCGGTCAGTCGGTCGTCGTCGTCGTCGTCGTCGTCGTCGTCGTCGTCGTGTCGGTTGTCGGTCGCCGGTCGTCGGTCGAAAAGCGCGCCATTGGAGCTAAAGCGATGACGGACGCAATGAGGTTGAGAGCGTGAGGTTGGGCCCCAAACCTGCTGCACATTAGAATGTCACCAGCAGCCCACTGACTGTAGTAAGTTCTGAATTAGACAGGTACGACTCACCCAAGCCTAGCATCCACTTGTAAACCGCTGGCTCCCTAGCAAGTTAGTTCACGCCAGATACAACTCACCTAAGCCTAGCATCCACTTCTAAGCCGCTAGCCCCCCAGCAGCACCCGTTGTCATCCCAGTAGGCCCATCGCGGCGTGGGCACAGATTGCTGGAGTCTCGCGCAGGTTTCTCCAATCGGAAGTGGGCTGCCTCTGGCGGGGCGCCTCCGGGGCTGGCCCTGGCGCGCTCCGCGCGCCAGGACACGGGCCCAATGCAGATCCGAGAAACACCCGCGCGGACTTCAAAATTCGGCTGCTTCTACGAGTTTTCTTTTTCCGTTCCCGGGGGGAGCGCATCGACCGCTAATCGCCCATTCATCGCCGATAGGGGCTCGACAGAGCCCACCCCGCCCAGGATCGTGGGGAGTTGCCATCGGGGGCCTGTCGCCGATCTATCGGCAATGCATCGCCGATTCTGGCTCGACGTTTTCCTCCCCGAGCCGGTTCACCCTTACCGTCCCCCCGCAGGACCGGCCCGACGGCGTGAGCTTCTCCGTGACACTGGAGACTTAACGGTACGAAACCGAAGAAGGAAGCCAAGATTTCTGATGATTCCTGGAGTGCACGAGGAACACATGCCGCTGCCATTAAAAACCAGTCCCTCGCTGCCACCGCTGGATTCGTTTCGAAAGTCTGGTAAGAATGCTGCCCGAGAGAGGTCCAGGGAGAGGCAGTATCGGTATCGTTTTGTTCCCCTGCAAACATAAACCTCCGAAGGTCTTCGCGGATTACCGGGCCGGCGCAGGGCCTCCTTGGTGGCGCCTCCGGAGTCACCGCTGGCGCGTTCCGCTCGCCCGGGAGGGGGCCTCAGCGCCGATCCGAGAAGTCCGCGCGGACCTCCAGAAGTTGCGCTATGTGTTGCACTTGCGGGTTCTTGCTCCCGTTGTTGTTGTTCTTGGACGGGTCCGCCGAGGATTTTCCGCGCTGCCGCTGCGTCGGCGCTCGTGGGCGCCCCGTACGCTGGGTGGGGGCCGCCGAGGTTGCGCCGCGTTGCCGCCAGAGCCGCCTCGTGGGCGCCTGTGGGCGCCTTGTTTGCTGGGTCGGTCCGCCGAGGTTGCGCCTCGTTGCCGCCAGAGCCGCCTCGTGGGCGCTCGAGGGCGCTGCGTGCGCTGGGTGGGTCCGCCGAGGTTGCGCCACGCTGCCGCCCGTGCTGCGCTGGAAGGCTCGTGGGCGTGACGTGCGCGGGGTAGGTCCACTGGGGTTGTGCCACGCTGCCGCCCGTGCCGTCTCGTGGGCGCTCGCGGGTGCCCAGTGCGCTGGGTGGAAACCCTCGAGGTCGCGCGACGTTGCCGCCCGTGCCTTATCGTGGGCGCCTTAGGTTCTGAGATTACACCACGTAGCTTGCGCCACATGGCTTGCACGGCATAGCTTACACCACAGCCCTTGCACAACATAGCGCACACAACATAGTTTACACCACTTAACGTTCACCGCATAGCGTTTTATCTCCAGCTCGCACCACATAGACAACATGGTGGCGTAGCATACATCGCATAGCTTACACAGCATTGCGACGCGCGTCAAATAGCCAGAATTTTTGTCGTCAGGCCACCTTGAGTTTCTTTGCTGCGCGAGACTTTTCCGCGGCGGTCAAGAAGCTGCTGCATTCAGGGTGCCTTGGGCTTCCCCCCCTGTTGCACCTCGCGCGCGGATTTTCTGGGTTGGGCCTCTTGCGAGGACTTCTTGTGGCCGCGTCCACGTTGCAAGCCCCCCGAGGAGAAGCCTTGCCTCATCAAACCTGCCGTCACGAACTTTGGCTCAGCGTGTCGCGCTGCCGGTTCTGACCCACCAAGCTGCGGTGTGACTTGCTAATCACTTCCCGGTCCCTGAGCGTCAACACTCAGAGCCTTTCCGGGCCTCTCGCCCCGCGGAGCCGAGCGACACACTATCGGCTCACATGGCGCAGCGTGTAGCCGGGGCCGCCGCCGCGACACTCTAGGCAGAAGTTCTGGACCTCAGGTCTCACCCTCCCCCCTGGCCTGCTCGGGGCCTTCCCCTGCCATCATCCGCGGACGACTTGTGTGCACTGTACCGCCTTGGCTCCTCCGAGGCGTCGTCGATCCTCTACCTGAGCGTGGTACGGTGCATTTTTGCCTTCCCTCAGAACCGAAGAACTACGCACCGTACCCAGACGTCTGGCGGGTTTGTGGGGGGAGACACGAGCCCCTGACCTCTCGACCACTTCCTTGGTACTGTTTTTTCCTCTCGAGCCGTTTTCTAACGGGCCCGAGGCGTGGCAAGGGTCCCGAGAGGCCGAAAACGATGCAAAATACCCCTGTCCCGATTTTGTTTCGAGACGTCGGATGTCGGGAGAACGCGCTGGAGAGAGGGGCCCGGAGGGAGTCCAGACATGGTACGGCGCAGCCAGAGGCCTCCCAGATGGGGTCCGAGCAGATGGGGTCGGAGGCTCGCGCCCCATCGCCGATGCATCGCCGATGCATCGGCGATGCATCGCCGATGCATTGGCGATGCATCGGCGACGTCGGCGGTGCATCGTCGACGCCAGCGCGAAGCAAGTCGGGCTCCACATCGGGCCGCATCGGCGATGCGTCGGCGATGCGGCGCGATCCTCCGACCCAGCCACTCGGACCCCCTCTGGGAGGCCCGGAGCAGTGGCGCCGTCCTCGGGAGCCTCAGGAGATGTGCGCGGGCGCGCCCCCGGGGCAGCGGCCCAAGGCTCGGGCGAGTGGCAATGGGGAGGGTGGCCCAGATGGGGAGGTGCAGAAAAGGGCCCTACAGGGGGCCCTTGCA
Source organism: Prorocentrum cordatum (assembly GCA_963575745.1). NCBI lineage: Eukaryota > Dinophyceae > Prorocentrales > Prorocentraceae > Prorocentrum > Prorocentrum cordatum. The sequence continues at coordinate 353,948 of CAUYUJ010019982.1, forward strand.
GGGTGGGTCCCTTTTGGAGCCAGCGGGTGCCTAGAAGGGCCCTAAAGTCGGGGAAACGTAAGTCTCGAGTAAGCCAGAACTCGGGTTTGCCGACGCTTTTTGACGAGCGCGTCCTGGATTTTGACGGTCCAGTTTCCGTGGGATGTTTGCGGCGGGAGCTCGCGTCAAATTTCAGATTTGAGTCTCGTCATTTGTATGATGGCCCCGTCAGGCCAACCCGAGTACCCCGTACCCGAGTCTTACGTTTAAGTCGGGCTGTCCCTCTACAGGGGGAATATTCAAAAATAGTCAAAAAAGAAGTCAGAGGACGATTTTTCGTCAATTTTCGATGGTTTTGATTGCTTTGGGGGTATTTTTGGCTTTTCGTCCAAAATCCGCCTGTAGGGGGACATGCCCGACCTAATTTTACGTCTCCCCAACAGAGGGCCCCTTCAGGGCCAGGGCTGGACCTAAACGGTGTTTTTGGTGAGTTCGAGGGCCGTTTCGTTTCGATGTCTCGTTTCGGTTTCGTTTTGCGGTAATGGCGGGCTCGAGGCAAAAGCGAGGGACCACGAACACAAAACGAACACGAAAAACACCGTTTAGGTTCAGCCCTGTTCAGGGCTTTTTTCTTCGTCCCCCATTTGGGTCGGCCCCCCCCCGCTGCCGCCCGCCCGAAGAGGTGCTCGTGGGCGCCACGGCCGCCCCGCCGGCCGAGGGGTGCGAGGGCGTGCGGCTGCAGGCCGTGGCGCGGGACCCAGGCCCGCCGGGAGGGGAACAGACCACACGGGGACCACTCGGCACTGCTGGGACCTGCGCATGTTTTCTCGGCGAGAGCCACCGAGGACCATCCTGGACCCCTCGAGCAAAACAAACACGCACGAGACCGAACAGTGCACGGGACATGGACGTCCGAGCGATGGCAAGACCATGCATCGTCGACTCCCAGGCACAATTATGGGAAGATGGATGGAAAGTCGTCGGGGGGGGGGGGGGGAAGACGAGAATTCAGAAACGAATTCGGGGAACATGTGTGGAAATAGGGGGAAAGTATAGGATGTGAGGGGGAAAACGAAAATTCAGAAACTAGGGGAACATTTGGGACATATTGGGAACGCATGGGAAGTGGGGGGGAAGACGAACACTCAGAAACTATGGGAACATTTGGGAAATGCGGGGACAGTATGGGAAGTGGGGGGGAAGACGCGAACTCAGAAACTATGGGAAAATATGGGAAACATCCTGGGATGTGTGTTTACTTGTGTGTGTGTGTTTGTGTGTTTGTTTGTGTGTTTGTTTGTGTGTGTGTGTGTGTGTCCCTGGGCCCCTTTCGGCCAGGGGGGCGGCGACACGAGGACACTGCACTTCGCTGCGCGTCGTGTGCGCCCTGGTGAGGGCACGCCCAAGCGCCCAGAGTCGGAGGAGGCACAAGTTCCCATACCCCTACCCATCGGTCGGTTAAAGTAGGTATTTTGGGATTCGCAGACTCGAATCTACTTTAAGCGCCCTCCTACTTCAATGTTCGAGTGGCTTCACCTATTCCGTCCTCCTTAGGGGGCGGACGGAGCCCAATCTACTTTCAACGCTTTCTTGCTTTATGTTTCTACCTACTTCTTCCGACCGATGTTTACCCTTCCCCCCGTCCTCCCCTTTTTCGGCCTCCTGGGATGCGACTCCATCTACTCCGACCCTATCTAGGAGGCCTCTATACACACACATACACCTCCACGCCAGCCCGCCACCTGCCAGGGTCTGTGCCTTCCTTTCTCGCCGGGACAGGGGGGCGTGTGCACCGATCCAGGATGGCCCAGGATGCGTGGGCCTCGTCCGGGATCGGTGCGGGTGGCTTGCGGGGGGATCCCCGTGCCAGGCGCGCAGGCCGAGCAGTGCTACCTCCTAGGTTGCACCGGCGCCGTCTTCAGCGAGGGCGAGAGGGTGGGCATGGTCGAGGTGGACTGGCCTCCTCCGAAGGAGGACGCGACGTCACAGACAGTTCGGCGGCGTTGATGTGGGATGTCGAGCAAGGGGTGAGTAGGAGGAGGAGGAGGATAAGGAGGAGGATAAGGAGGAGGAGGAGGATAAGGAGGAGGAGGAGGAGGAGGAGGAGGAGGAGGAGGAGGGGGAAGAGGATGAAGAGGAGGACTGTCCGCGTCGTTGTCAATATCGTCGTCGTTGTCGACTGCGTTGTCGTTGATGAAATCGTCTTATGTAAGCGATGTCTCTCCCCCAATTCCATGGGCCCCTCCCAGAAAACTGGCCGCCTAGAGATGCAGGAGAGCTCGAGGATGCACTCCCGGGTGGCTATCCAAAGGCACCCCTGTCGAGGACGGACACCTCTGATCGTTCCATCTCTGAGTTTCGCTAAACATTTCCCTTCCCTTCCGAAGCCGGGGGTCACGTCTTGGCCCGCCGTGGCCCCACGCCCTGGTCTCAGGACGCAAATTGCGTGGGCCCCTGCCCGGCCCCGGGCCGTCCACCAAACGAAGGTGGAGGAGGAGGAGGAGGAGGAGGAGGAGGAGGAGGAGGAGGAGGAGGAGGAGGAGGAGGAGGAGGAGGGAGAGGGGGAGGAGGAGGAGAGGAGGAGGAGGAGGAGGAGGAGGAGGAGGAAGGAGGAAGAGCCCGCCCCGGGGAACTGGTGTGAACCTCTGTTCGACTCCAAGTTTGTCTCGGGTCGGCGGGCGTTCGACGCAGCATCGACGCGCGAGTGGAGCGAGCGGCTCCAGGAGCATCCGACGCGGACCCAGAGGCCCCGACGCCTTCCTGGGTGCAGCGTTTCGTCACAGATCCATGTTTGATTGTCCTGGATCGGGGGCCACATGCGAACCCTACCCCTACCCGCCACGATTTCTGAGGGGGTAGGGGTAGGGTTCGCATGTGGCCCCCTACTGGAGCCTGTAAGTGGCCCCAGATGGACACATTCAGATCGTGGGAGTCCTGCGATTCTGATTCTGTCTGCGGCAGCGGGGAACCTAGCTACGTGAGCTGATTCGCTATCCCCCCCCCTTTACTAAGAGGAGGAGGAGAAGCATGAGGAGGAGGAGGAGGAGGAGGAGGAGGAGGAGGAGGAGGAGGAGGAGGAGGAGGACATGGAGCAGGAGGACTGGCCTCAGGACGGCCGGTTCCCTGCGCGGTCCCGCGGCCGCTTGGTCGAGCTGTCCCTGCTCGTCGCGAAGTCGGGCGCTCTGCGGCTGTCGGTCGACGGGCACGAGGCGGTGAGGCCCTCGGGACACCAACGGAACAAGCCACGGACGGGACAGCCCCGTGGGCCACAGCGAGACTCAGAGTAGGGCCATTTGAGACAACGGTAGTTGGACATCGGGGGGGGCCATTGTCGCCAATTGGACCCCGGGAGGTGTCTGGGGTCCGATCTTGAGTTGCCGTTGTATCAGTTCGCCCTTCTAACAGAGGAGAAACATTTTGCCTGGCTTGGCATTTCCTACGGCCGACGCAGCTTCGCCTCGCCCGCAGGACGAACCGGAACCGACACCGATTTCTCTGTTCGGTTCGCTACGCGTTCATTTCAATTCCCTGCCCTCTTCTTTCCTTTGTCATGTCTCCTCCCTTGCCTCTCCTCCGTCCTCATAGTTCTGCTCCTCTTTCTCTTCCGCCGACTCCTCGCCCCCCCCTTCCTCCCTCGAGACATCCTCGTGGGCCGAAAAGCCTCTTGACCCCCCCCTGAGACTTCTGGACACCCCCAGAATCCTTCCCACTTCCGAGAACCAAAATGAGCAACTCAAGAGCCGCGAGACCTGCACCGATACGTCTGAACATGTTGAACATGTGCGGAACCTCCCTCAGCTCCTGTTCCGTCCTCCGTCCTCGTCCTTCTGCTGCTCTTTCCTGCTCATTCTCCTCTTCTGGCTCATCTGGCTTGGAACTCCAGGTCCATATGAGTGCCGGGTTTTCGGGGGAGGCTGGAGGATTCTCGCGGTGCAACCAGGAATATCCTTTGTCCCAGGTCGTAGTGGAGCGGTGGGTCTAGGCAGGGCTGCCTTGCAGCTTGTGCGTAGGAAAATCGCTGCAGGACCGCCCCTACCTTCTATCTACACGTGGGTTGATGACATGGTTTAGTGCAGATATGGCAGCAGCGTGAGAGTCTTAGCATCCCTTTCCAGGAGTAGGACTTGATTTGGTCAAGGGATTGTGGGGTATCAAGCTCCGGATTGCACCTAAGCCGGCCATGTTTAGTTCGGCCTGGGCAGTGGCCGTGAGTCTAGGGATTTGTCAAAGGACATGGCACAGTCATCCAGGCCAAACGTGTGGCTGGAGACTTAGCCATTGACAGGGGTCAGGTCAACTTGAGTAGACCCAAGCAGGCCATCAGAAGAGCTGAAACATATAGGCGCCTCGTCAGGCTCCGCAAGCTTGCCCGTGGCAGTAGGCTGTGCAAGAATTGGGCCTGTAAGATGGTCTTGACCTCGGCATCTTTTCAAGCTAGATCAGAGTGAGGGGGCCGAACGGTTATTCATTGTCCCTGGGTGTGTGGCTGAAGAAGGAATTCATGGTGAGAATTCTGCTTGTTGCATTGTTGTTGTTGTTGTTGTTGTTGTTGTTGTTGTTGTTGTTGATGTTGCTGTTGTTGTTGTTGAGCTCTCATGTCTGACGATTAATTAGTATTGTTGATCCCCCTTCACCGGTGCATACTGTTTTTCTCAATCAAAGTGTACCCCTCGACGCTCGCACCTTGTCTTTTGACAGGGGAAGTCTTCCTGCTCAAGCTGGGCCCCTGGCCCCCTGGATTACATCAGGGGCACACCGGAGCCTCGGGCCTCGCTTTTTTCGGGGGCGGCCAAGGACGGGGGCCGTGACGTCGTGACCGGGGCCAGGGTCGATCCCTGGAGTTCGCTCAGGATGGGAAAAACACACACAGACACAATGAATCGTCGATCCCGAGGAAAATATGGGAAAATATTGGAAGTGGCGAAGGATTGCAAAAAAACCCAGGATTGCAAAAAAACCCAGGGTTTTTTTGCAATCCTAGGTTTTTTTGCAATCCTTCGGGTTTTTTTGCAATCCTAGGAAGACGACAACCCGGAAAATATGGGAACATATGGGGAATCTTGTCATTTGTGTGTGTGTGTGTATTTATTTGTGTGTCCTTGGGCCCCTTGATTCGTGGCTTCCGCTCCTTTGTTTCAGCGCGCCCCGTGCCCCCCCGTGGGGCGCGCGCATGCCTCGGGCCCTGCTCTGCGAGGCCCCCCTCTGGGGCGCCCCCCCCCGCGTTCTGGACGCCCGCGGAATCGCCGCGAGCCTCGACGTTGCTCGCCTCGCGGCGCCAGGTCCGAAGGGCCCTCTCCGAAACACTCCCGCGGGGCGGGCCTGTGGAGCTCGTCGCCGTCGTCGTCGTCGTCGTCGTCGTCGTCGTCGTCGTCGTCGTCGTCGTCGTCGTCGCCTCGGCGTCGTCGTCGTCGTCGTCGCCTCGGCATCACCCAGACATAGTCATACGATGTGTGCGTCGGCCTTCCAGGAGCGGCGCGCGCACGCGCGCTCAGGAACCGGGTGGTATCACTCAGAGGCCAGAGGATCCTGGCCACACCGCCCGGGTAGCGAAGCACCACGGGGTGAATGAACGGTATGCTCGGTTCGGACGTGCGCCATCAGGAGGGGCACATAGTGTTACGGTCGGAGCAAAAGTCTCTCACCGTGTCCTACTGCATCCAATCGTTTACCAGCCTGAAACATATATATATATATATATATATATATATATATATCCTTATCCTTGGAATTCGCATCATCTCAACTCGATGCCGATCTCACATATTCCCTCAGTCTCTGGGAGCACGTTTCTAAGTTTGTCATCGTTTTTTATCGGCGGCGAGCGAGGGGGGGAAGTAAAAAGGGTGGCGGGCCTTCGCAGAAGGCTCGGAAGTCGCCCAGCCTTCAGAGAAGTCTTCTAAGCCTTCCCCGAAGACACAGGAAGCTTCTCAGAAGGCGGGGGGGGGCGGCTTCTGAGAAGTCCTGCTGCCTTCCGAGAAGGCCTTCTCCTTCTCACTTCCCCCCCTCGCTCGCCACCGATTTTAGGTGCCGATCTTGGGGACGGGGAGAAGTCCGAGGCTTGTTCGTCGTCGTCGCCGCGTCGCCCGCGGGTGCTCCGGCGCGCAGCCCCGGCGCAGCGAGGTCGCGGGAGGGGCTCGTGCCGTGGGGGCTCGCCCTGAGCGCGCGGGACTTGCTGCTCCCGATGCTGTTGGTGGAGTCGAACGTCGCCAGGCGGGGTGGGGGGCTCCGATCCTCGCAGGGGAAACGCTAATGAGACAACCGCAGAGAAACGCGGATTTCCATGGCAATCTTGTCTCGGCTTCCTAGGTGAGGTCGGAGTAGAGTGGGGCGGAGGATCGCGCCGCATCGGCGATGCCTCGGTGATGCATCGGCGATGTGGCTCGATGTGGGACCCAATGTTCTCCACGCGGACGTCGCGGATGTACCGCCGATGTCGCCAGAGCATGGCCGATGCATCGCCGATACATCGGCGATGCATCGGCGATGCGGCGCGATCCTTCGACACCATCTACTGGGACCCCGTCTAGGAGGCCTCTGGGTAGGGTGCTCTGACCCTCGTGCTCCTTCCAGGGGAAACAACTAGACATAAACACACATATATATATAGATATAGAAACGCGGATCTCCACGGCAATAACGGAAAGAGACATATGATAACTCAGGGAATTTAGGAACATATGAACTTGTGTGAATTATTGACACTTCGCGTACACCCGCCAGCCTGTTGCCTGGGCCGCCTTTCCGCCTTGCTTTCCCCTCCACTGGCGATCCAGTTATCCGTCGAGCGCCTGCACGTTCGCCTTCCTCGACTTCGCGGTCGTGGTCTTTGTTTTCCTCGTGGGCGCGGTCGGGACCGTCGAGGGCTTGGGCATCAATTGCTCCGCTATTTGGGCGCTGCACGCTTGCCAGTTCCTCCTGGTCTTCCACGGCTTCTGCATGTTCGACCTGGACTTCAGCTTGTTCGTCCTGTGCTGCAACGTCTTCCTCACAACATGAGCTGCAGCGTAGCTCGCTGTTGTCGCTCCTGGCCCGGCTGCTTTGTTACTTTGGGCGCGCGGTCATACTGCTTGCGCGCGCGCTCAAACCAAAAACAAAAATAGCATACCCCCACCAGCCCATCCAAAACATATGTTCCAGGCGAGTATGGCGTGGGGGGAAGTGTAGCAGTACGCAATAGAGCTGCTGTCTTGGAAGCGTGGGAGGTCAGCCGAAGCGACGGGAGCATTTGTTGAATAATGCCACATGTGTTCCGATGCCGCGCCATTGTGTTCTGCGGTGGCGCCTTGGAAGCGTGTTAGGGTTGCTGATGTGCTTGCAACAATAACCAAATTCAGCGAGAGTCGTTTGAGGGAATGATTGGGGGCTTCGCGTGAGCAGCCAGCATGCGGTTTCGAAGCGTTTCGGCGTCGCAGACGCGGTGAAAGCATGTGTTGAATACGTTGACGCATCTTTGTTCCCCTAAAGCGGCGGCTCCATTTGGTTCTGTTGGGGGCCCTTTCGGAGTTATTTTCGACATGGCATCCAGAACACACGGCCGTCTGAACACCTCCTGGGATCATCTTCGAAGTGAGGAGATTAAGGCAAAGGAGGAGAAGGACGAGGGGGAGGAGGACGGGCCGGAAGAGGAGGAAGAGGTTGAATTCGGCACGGGGAAGATGAGGATGAGGTGGAAGGGGGAGGAGGCTAGTGGTGTGAGATATTTGTTCCCTGACGATTCCGAAGGCCATCTTCGGGGCTCATTGGGGAACGAACGAAGGGAAGGAGGATGAGCAGTCAGGTTTTGGGGATATGTTGTTGGGAAAAGGTTATTGGGTGACTACGAAGGCCATCGTAGAGGCTCTCCTGGGGTCCTCGTGGGTTTTCCTGCTGCACCCTTGAGGTCCTCTTGGGCGCTGCCTGGTCCTTTTGGGGGCCATCTTGGGTCTCTTTGGGGGGCCTGGGAGGCATCTCGGGGCCACGCTGGCCCCCGAGGCCCCAGAAGAAAAGGGGCAACGGATTCACGTCCCCTCCCCATCGGAGGCTCAACCATGATGCGTTGAGGTCTTTTGGAGCCGTAATTGAAGCGCTCTTGGCCGTATGCTGGGCCCTCTTGGGTCTCTGATGGTCCCCGTTTGGGGCTCTCTTTGGCTGTCTTGGGGCCGTGTGGAGACTTCCAAGGCCCATCGGAAGCGAAACGGCGGGAAGGCAAACAAGAATGATATTTCTGGATTTCTTACCCATTCTGGCATGTCGGGGAGGTCCTTGGGGAACTCGAATGGACTAGAAACCGTCGTGGGGCCGTCTTGGGGCGTCTTCGAGGCATATCGGAGGCTGTATTGAACAATGTTCAGTTCTCTTTGGGCCATCTTGGAAGCCAACATGGGTTCTCTGAGGCCCTCTTGGAGCTTTCCTGGGCCATTTTGGGCGCTCTGACCGATCGCCCCCCCCCAGGTCCAGGGGAGCGGGTGGGGGGAGGGGTCAAGCTACCCACCCGCCCGCAAGCCGTCTAGCTCATTCCAACCTGCCCTCCCAACGCAAAAGTAGCACCCGAGCCTGAGCATGTTTAGCGGCCGTTTTTGGATGGGCAGCTTTGTTGGAAACCAAAGCCGGCCCCAGTTGCGCAACGCTTGGGCGAGGTGCGCTACGCGTGACAGGGGCGCCACGCGCGCCAGGAACCCTTGGGGCCCGGGCGTGCCAGGCACGCCTGGTGCGCCAGATGCGCCACGTGCTCCGAGTGCGTGAGGTGTGCCGCACACTCCAGCCGCGCCAGGTGCGCCACGTGAGAGCACACAGCGGGAAACATGTCGGCCCCCACCATTCCTGTCGAAAAACAATGCCCATCATTGTGTTTGGTGGGTCTGCGCACAGCAGGCCCCGTGCCACCACCTCCGCCGTCCCTATCAACAGCCATTTGTCTGACGCCCCCGCCGTCCTTGTCAAAAGCAATACGAAGTGCTCGCGGGCCTCACGAAAACGTTTCAAGTTTTTACCCCAAAGCGTACTTTGCATTGTTTTCTGACAGGGATGGTGGGGGGAGGGGGGGGCGCATCGGGTTGGCCGCGCATGCTTCAAATG
>CAUYUJ010019982.1:363080-365580 GCA_963575745.1 Prorocentrum cordatum
CTCCTCCTCCTCCTCCTCCTCCTCCTCCTCCTCCTCCTCCCCCTCTCCCCCGACCGGGACCTGTCAAAGAACGGCTTTGGATGAAGAGCTGGTCCGGGTGGAGGGCCCCGGCGTCGAGGATCCGTTTCTGGGGCTGGGGTTTATCCATAGTTTTCGCCTGGTGGATCGATCTTCGGGGACCTCGGCAGACGGTGCACATTGAAATATTCAGGCTCCCTGGGGCCCAAAGATGGCCATGTCCATTGCCCCCTCGGGTCGCAGGACTTCGGCTCCCCAGGCAGCGGATATGGAAAACTCCCCGCTGTCGCTCTCCCAGGGGAAGGCGGAGCGACACCAACACCAGCAGAGCCACCCTCAGCGGTGCGGCACGCTTGCCCCCCCCCCCCCCCCCCCCCCAATGGGTCAGAGGGCCAGAGATGCCACCACGGGGGCCCTCCCCTGGCTCGTTGCGTTGATGGTGCTGATGTCACTGTTCCTTGCCCCTAGCCTTTTCCCCTTCCCCTCGTAAGGGTTTGAGACTTTTCGCCCGTCTTGGGCCTCCTGAGGCGCTCTCGTCGCAGCGGCTGGGGTCCCCTCGAACTTGTTGGCCGGGTTGCGCCTGGGGACAGGGGCGCGATTTGCATGCTCAGGGCGCCACGGGAAATCACGGCTGGAGGTGCTTGTCGAAGACTTGAGTTTCTGGAGCCGTTCTCGAGCCCCAGGACAACGACATGTAATCCGCAGCAGGAAGAAGCGGGTCGGGAGATCCGGCATTCCACGTATCCATGTATCCCCACCAGCCCATCCAGAAACGATTCCCAGGAGACTAGTCCTGAAAAGTGGCGGATGATCACTTATGAAAGAAAGGTGGGGCATCAGTCAAACTAGAGGAGGGCTTCGCCCACACACCATACAATGGTTGCCATTCGGGGGCGCCTGAGGGCCATCCTGGTGCTCTCTTGGGCACCCTTCGGAAGCCTTTGTGGCCTTCCTTGGGCGCAAGTGGGGCCATTTTTGGACCCTCTCCTGCCCTCTTGAATCCACCCTGGATGCCATCAACCAGAAAGGGTGGTGCCCTGATTCGTCTTGCCCTCTTGAAGCCCGAAACTTTGCCTCTCGAGACTGTCTTGGGTTGTGCCGTGCGGGGTATCGTGGGCCCCAGCGGCCCAACGAGACTGCGAGACGGCCGCACCATTCAGACGCACTGTGTGTCTTTGATATGCTTGGCCTCTCAGGGACATTCTCGTGAGGTTCGAGGGCCACCTCGAGCCATCTTGGGGCCTCTTGGAGCCATGCCGGAGGCCATCTTGGGCTGCCTGGGGCCATTTTGATTGCCATCTCCATCTGGGCCATCTTGGGGCCAGCTGGGGCCATCTTGAACGCTCTGCCTAAACCCTCGCGGCCTTCCCAGGGAGGGGTCTGGGCGAGCCGATGCCGAAAGCCACCCACACCCAGAGGGCCCGCGGGATTCCAGCCTGATCGAGGCTGCTGGTTTCGCCGCATGGTCTTCAAGGGCCTTCAAGGGTGCTGGTAATGTTTGCAAGTTGCACCTTGAGGACCGACCAGCTTGCCTCTTCTGAGAGCATCGCGTCATCGCCACCCCTGGCCCGGGTATGAGATCATATAGTCGCGGGAGGCGCGACGCCCGCGTTTGGAGCCCAGGCCGCCCTGGCGGGTCGAGCGTTGCTGCCAGCCCGGAGCGCCAGGAAACCAATCGATTTGGGCGGCCTGGGGGAGGGTCGGATGCGCCGCACGTCTTCCTAGCCCTCGGGCCTCCTGTCGGACGGGGCTAGGAATCTGTTCCAGAGCGTTCTGGAACGCTCTCAGAGCGTTCCGGAACGTTCTGAGGAGGCCGCGGCGCCCGAGGCATCCTCCCTAGCCGCCGGATCTCGGAGATTCTCGATCTAGCTTCACCCGATGTTACCTTCGTCCTGGCTTCCCCTTATCATGGTTGCCAGTTGCACCTTGAGGAGTTACCAATTTGCCTCTTCTGAGAGCATCGCGTCATCGCCGCCCCTGGCTCGGGCGGGAGGCCATCTAGTTGCGGGTGGCGCGACGCCGGCGTTTGGAGCCTGGGCCGCCCTGGCGGGTCGGGCGTTGCTGCCAGCTCGGAGCGGCAGGAAACCCTTCGATTTCGGCGGCCTGGGCGAGGGTCGGATGCGCCGCACGTCTTCCCAGCCCTCGGGCCTCCTCCCGCGGCCGTGCACGTCGCGGTCGCGTCGTGTGTCCGCTGGCGTGGGGTGCCGCGCGTGGGTGCTTCCCGCTTCCTGGCCGCTGCCTTTCTGCCGTTTTCTCTGCGCCGCCTTCCGTCGAAGAAGAAAAGCATGTTATAAACAATGAACAACTTTTGGCGCTCCGCGCGGATTTCTCGGATCCGCGCCCAGCCCCCCCTGGCGCGCTCCGCGCGCCAGGGAGGGGGGTCCTTCGCAGATCCAGGAGATCCGCACGCAGCGCCGAAAGTTTGCGTTTTGGTATCGTTTCTTTGTTTCTCCATTGCGGCGCCTCGCTGCCGCTTCCTCTG
>CAUYUJ010019982.1:370580-405580 GCA_963575745.1 Prorocentrum cordatum
CGTAGCAGTAGTAGTAGTAGTAGTAGTCGTCGTCGTCGTCGTCGTCGTCGTCGTCGTCGTCGTCGTAGTAGTAGTAGTAGTAGTAGTAGTAGTAGTAGTAGTAGTGGTAGTGGTAGTGGTAGTAGTAGTAGTAGTAGTAGTAGTAGTAGTAGTAGTAGTAGTAGTAGTTGTAGCAGTAGTAGCGTAGTAGTTAGTTGCAGTAGTAGTATTGGTGGTAGTAATAGTAGGCGTTGTAGTAGTAGCAGCAGTAGGAGTAACATTATTAGTGGTAACCGCAATCGTAATAATCATAGTAGTGCCAGTAGTAATACTAGTGGGGCCCGCCACATCCCAACAAGAAAGGCCCAATAGGCCCCCAGAGTGCCCAAGAGAAGCCCCAAGAGGCCCCACAAACTGCCCCCAAGAGCCTCCAGAATTGCCGACCAGAGGACCCCGACAGGCCAACCACGAGATCGCAACCAACATCCTTGAGGCCTCTGTCCCACCACCCAGGCACAGTGGCGGGATGTGCCGCTGGCAAGCAGATGTGTGTGTGTGTGCGCGTGTGTGTGTGTGCGCGTGTGTGTGTGTGCGCGTGTGCGCGTGCGTCGCGGCCGCGCAAGCCGGGGGCGCCTCACGCCGTTAGCTGCTCTCGGGCGCCACTCGTGGCAGCCTGTAAACGCCTGTAGGCCAACGCATCAACCAACCAACCAGCCGGCCGAGGGCCGCCAACCAACCAACCAATCACGCAACTCTTGCGGGGCTTTTCAATGCAGACACCTTGTTTCCGATGAGGCCCCGTTTGTGGGGCCCCAGCCGAGGGTCGCCAATCAACCAACCAACGGGGGGCGGAGCGTGCCAGAAGGCATTGTTAATGCTGACCTGACGATGGCGGCGCACGAAATTGAACTCCGCGGGCGGGCGGGCCCTCGGTACATGAGGCCCCTTGAGGCCCGTTTCCTCCTCTGGCCCCTCGATGCCCTTTTCCTCCTCTGGCCCCCGGAGGGCCTTTTCCGTCCCCAGGGCGCCCTCGGCGACATGGAGCCAGGCGAAAAACGCACACATAAGAAAGGGGGTGGTCGTGGGCATGGGGTGGTGGGCTTTCTCGAAGCGCCATCACCTTCCCAGACATAGCTTGCACTTCGGGGCCCTTTGGTTTCGTATGGGCGCTACATGATGGTCTACATCGGTGGCGAGGCGCGAAAGGCGCTCCAGCGTCTGAACACTCGCAGGGGCACTACGCAGAGAATTTGATGGGCGCACACATTGCGTATTCAGAAGCCTCCCAGAGGACTTTCAGAAGCCTCCCACGGGCCTCTCAGAGACTTCTCAGAGGCCCTTCCGATCTCAGAAGCCTCTCGGAAGCTTGAGGCCTTTCAGAAGCCTCCCAGGGGCCCTTCCAGAAGCCTCGCAGAGGCCTTTTCAGAGGCCTCGCAGAAGCCTCTCAAAAGCCTCAGAAGCTTCTCAGAAGCCTCTCAGAGGCCTCTCACAAGCCGCTGGGAGGCCTCTCAGAGGCCTCTCAGATGACTCTCACAAGCCCTTTTGAAGCCTCCCAGAAGCTTCTCAGAAGCGTGTCTGAAGCCTCCCATAGGCCTCTCATAGGCCTCTCAGAAGCCTCCCAGGGGCGTCTCAGAAGCCTCGCAGAAACCTTTCAGAGGCCTCGCAGAAGCCTCTCGGATGCCTTTTTTTTCAGAAGCCTCTCAGAGGCCCTTTCAGAAGTTTTTTTTTCTCAGAGGCCTGTCACAAGCCTCTCAGAGACCTCTCAGAGGCCTCTCACAAACCTCTCAACGGCTTCTCGAAATCCTCTCAGATGCCTCCCAGAGGCCCCTTCAGAAGCCTCCCAGGGGCCTTTCAGAAGCCTTTTCAGAAGCCTCTCAGAGGCCCCCCAGAAGCCTCCCAGGGGCCTGTGACAAGCCTCTCAGAAGCCTCTCAGAGGCCTCTCAAAGGTCTCTCTGAAGTTTTCAGAGGCCTTTCAAAAGCCTCTCAGAGGCCTCTCACAGCCTTTTCAGAGGCCTTTCAGGGGCCTCTCAAAGGCCTCTCAGAAGCACCTCGGAAGCCTTTCAAAAGCATCGCAGAAGCCTCTCCGAGGCTTCCCAGGGGCCCCTCAGAAGCCCAGAGGCCTTTCGGAAACTTCTCGGAAGCCTCCCTGAGGCCGCTGATTCTTCTGCGCGGTTGTAAAATGTCGCTTTGGATGCAAATACGCCCATTTGGTTGCAAAATCGCCGAATCGAGTTGTAACAAAAACCGTCCAGTTGCAAAACAGCCTCCACGGAGGAGTTTTCTGGCCGTGAGAGAACATCTGGCTGGAATGTGTCGTTCTGGCTGTTGAAAGCCTTAGTCTCGGGGGGGCAGCGGGTGAGCCCGCGCACCCTTCGTAGATCGCAGTGCGCCCGCGAGCCCAGGACACGATCCTTGCACATTGCACACGCCGCCCGCGCTCCCAGGGCCACGATCCGAGGGAAACGACGCTGCCTGGGCACCCACAGGGCCACGATCCCGCCTCCCCACCACCCTCGGGGACTGATTCGTTGATCTGGTGTGTTGGCAAATGTCGGGGGAGTTGTTTCGGTGGAGTACCCCTTCCAGCATTCGCCCTCACTTTGCGGCCAGCATGACGCCGAGGGGGGGTTTTCAATTGTTTCTTGGGGTCCGTCTGCGCGCCACAGGCCGGGAGTCGTCCGAGCAACTACAACGTATACCGCATCATCACCATCATCATCAATCTCATAATCATCACCGTCATCCTCATCCTCATCCTCATCCTCATCATCATCATCATCATCATCATCATCATCATCATCATCATCATCAGCAGGATCCTCATCGTCATTATCACATCCATCACCATCAGCATCATCATCATCATCATCATCATCATCACCATCATCATCATCATCATCATCATCACCATCATCATGATGATCATCATCATCATCATCACCATCAGCCCTGCCCCAGGCCTCCCCGGGGCTCCTCTGCCCTGCCCCCCCCCCGTTGTCCTGCAGGCGGCCACGGGGCTGTGGCGACGGGGGCGCCCCTCCCGAGCCCCAAACGCGGGCCTCGACGCTCCCTCAACAAATTGACCCCGGACCTCCGATCCTCGACGACGACGACGACGGCGACGACGACGACGACCTCTGACATCCGCCAGTATGATTTGTTCAATCCGCCTCCCCAGAATTCCCCGACCCCTTTTCCCGGGGTGAGGTTTTTTTTTCGCCCCCGGATAATCATGCAGTATATGGTCCTGCGGCCCACGGGATCAGGCCTTCGCCCCGGATACGTGTCTGTACTTGTCGGGCGAAGAGAACTATGCACATGCACCTATCCTGGCAAGGCCCATCCTTGACCCAAGATCGGTGCATATGCCTTCCTGGCCAAGGTAGGAGGGCGTATGCACCGATCCTGGGCTCAGGATGGGCCTGGCCAGAATCGCTGTATGTGCATAGTTCTTTTTCCTCTAACTTGGCCCCGGGGCCCACCCGGCGACCCCCCGACAAGGCCGAGAAAGCGAGGGAGAGCGCGCCAGGATGGAACGGGTCCCGCCCTCGGAGACCGGGGGCCCGGAGCTCCGACGGCGCGCGAGCGGGACTGCGACACCGTGAAAGTCCACGGCGTGTCCGCGAGAGCAGAAGAGCCCCTTAGCCCTAACCACACGATGGAGGCGTGGCCTCACCGAGGTCTCCGTCGTCGCATCCGGGATGCTGCTGTTGGGCGGTTTGGTCTGATGCACCTGGAGAAGAAGACCCCTCTGCCCCTAATATTGCTGGCCCGCCTGGCTTGGGTCCCCGCCCAGAGGCTCGGGGTTCGCGCGTTGGTGAATCAACATGGGCCCCGGACCCCATCTTCCCGCTGCAGCTTTCGAGCGGGATGGATCTGTGAGGGTGCCAGGACCCGAAGTCGTGGAACACAAAATCTGGCTCGTAAGAGGTGCGACGAGCTCAGTCGGCGGCCTGCGGCGACGACGAGGGCGGTGGCCTCTGAGCGCCTCCGCGAGGAGCTGCGGCGGGAGCTCGGCGGCCTGGCCACCGTGGGCGAACAACAAAAGTATTCGCATCCGGGGCCTCGCGGGCCGGGCCCCTTGGGGCGCGGCCCCGCGCACGCGGGGCGTCTGATCACGGATGCCCCGCGCGGAACGCATTCGTGCGTCCGCGCATCCGCGGGATCGCGCCCCAGAACCCCGGACCGCGAGGGCTCGGCCGGGCCCGGCTGTGCTAAGGTGAGGATAGCGTTCAGAAGCGCTCTCGGAGCCTTCCGGAACGCCTTGAGGAGGCCGCGTCGCCCGAGATCTCCTCCAGAGCAGAGGTGCTCGACTTATCCTCATTCGATGTTGTCCTCGTCCTGGCTTCGCCTTAGGAGCGCAGGTGCCTGTTTGACCGACCCCTATCCCAATCCCATCCAGACCCCCACCATCCCAGCACCCCAGTTGGGGATGTGCCCCTCGAAACCCGAAGGAAGCAGCCTGTCTCCCCATCTAGGGGGTAACCGCTAAAGGTCTTTAGTTGTGGTCCTCCCCATTCTCTCGGCGGTGAATCGAACGGGTCCTAAAACCTCCTCCTCCTCCTCCCACCGCAGTAGTCGTAGCTGTCGTCATCGTCGTCGTCGTCGTCGTCGTCGTAGTCGTAATCGTAGTCGTAGCTGTTGTCGTTGTTGAGCGGCGGTTGCCGCGGGAAAAAAATCATGAGTTACCCCCTACTGGTGGGACCCCAGTCCTTCAATAAGGCCGCCGGACAAATAATTGATTACTCCCCTATTCGGGGGTGGTCTGAAGAACTTTCAGGATTAAACTGGCCAGTGGGAGCCAGAGCATGCCCTTGGGGAGAGGGGTCGGTTGAATGATGCTGAAATCACCACACACCAAAACGCCTCAACCCACCCCGAGGGCCTCACTTTGCCCCCCATTCCCCCAGTGGTCGGGGCGTCGGGGAGCATTAAAAAACAACGCAGATGGAACCCGTGCCCCCCCAACCCGGAATTGGAGTCTTCGGGTGGGGTTGGGGTGGTCTGCTAGGTACGGAAGTTGTTGACATTTTCGACTACAGAACTGATTTACCCCAAAATGGAATTGTTCGTCGAATCCACGAGAGAAGCACGTCGAATGGATGCAGATTCTCGCGAGCATCCAACGTCTGTTTCCTAGATCCGACGAGCCGATCAACTTTGGGGTGCTCAAGTCTGTAGTCGATCTCCTGCTCGAAACCTGTCCGCCGCGCGCGAGGTCGGGGCCGCGGGCCCGCCCGGCGCCGGCACGCCCGCGGCGGGGGCGGCCGCCGCCCTGCCGGCCGCGTCGGTGCGGCGCTCGGCCTCCCCCCCCATCCCACCGCGCGGCAGCGGCGGCGGGCAGGGCGGCTCCGTCGGGGGCGCCCGGCAGCAGCGCGCGGCGTGTGCTGCACAGGGCGCCCGAAGCAGGTCCGCCACCGTGCCGCGAGGCGCGGAGTGGAGTTTTCTCCCGGCTCTCATGTTCGAAGAAGGGAAAACGCCATAGACATAAACTGGTGGCGCTCCGCGCAGATTTCTTGGATCCGCGCTGGGCCCCTTGGCGGCGCCTCTGGCGCCGCCCCTGGCGCGCTCCACGCGCCAGGGAGGGGTCTCCAGCGCAGATCCAGGAAGTCCGCGCGGAGCGCGAACAGTTGATGTTTATGGCGTTGTTTCTTTCTCTAGGAACCAGATCCGCCACCGTGCCGCGAGGCGCGAAGTGGAGTTTCCTCCAGGCTCTCAGGTGTCCTCTGTGTTCTCTGTGCTCAGAGCTCAGGGCAAGAAACAAGTGCCTTGTGTGAAGAAGTTGCAGCGCCAGGACCGCAGGAAGGTCCTCGCCGCCCCCCCTCTCCCGTACGAGAGCGGCGCCCATGCACCGACAACGTCTGGACTCCCCACAGGCCCCGCCCCAACGCGGCATTGTGCATCGTTGCTCGGCCCGGAGGGCCGACAAAATTTGCACCGCGCCATCCCTGGGCCGAGGCTCGATGACGCATCGCCAAGACATCTGGCGTCTCGACTTTTCCGAGGCACGCGCCCCCGACCTCTCGGGGACCGGGTCTTCCTCCCGAGCCGTTTTCGGGCGGCCCCGAGGCCCGGCGAGGGCCCCGAGAGGCCGAGAACTAAAACGAGGCCAGGACGAGGAGAACATCGGGTGAGGATGAATCGAGGATCTCTGGATTCTTGCTTCTTTGGGCCCTCTTGGGGGTCCTCTTGGAGCGCTCTTGGGGCTTCTCTGGGGCCTCTTGGGCACTCTTGGGGCCATCGTGGGCGTCTTGGAGCGCTCTTGGGCTGTCTTGGAGGCCTCTTGGGCGCTTCTTGGGGCCCTCCCGGCCTGTCTTGGGGCTTTGAGGCCTTTGGAGAATCCATGCGACCGAGCCCAAGAGCGCGCGAGAGCGCGCGGGAATGCCCAGGAAATTTGAGAATGTGGGGCCCCAGCCCTTAGAATATTATAATTCCAGAGTTCTGAGCACATGAAACAGAGGACACGTGAGAGCGTGGAGAAAGCTCCACTTCGCGCCTCGCGACACGTTGGCGGATCTGTTCGGGGAATGGTGCAGAATGATGGCGTCTAGAATTCTGGCGTTGATGTTTCGGGATTTTGCGATGTTTGACGTCGGATCCCAGGGTTCGGGATCCGAGACGGGTTTTCGAGCGTTTCCGCTGGTTCCTGGAGGCTTTTCCGCTTTCAGATGCCTTCCAGCAGGTGCGCCTCGTTTCCCGGTGATGCCCAGATCGCCCAGAATGGCTGCCAGAGAACCGAGTCATGACCCAAAAGCCGGGGCGTCGAGAGGGGCGAGGGCCAGGAATGGGCTTGAGCATCCTTGGCCGGGGCCAGGATGTCTCTCAGTTCTCGGGCGTGACGTAATGAAGGGGTTCCTCCTCCTCCTCCTCGTCGTCGTCGTCCTCCTCCTCCTCCTCCTCCTCCTCCTCCTCCTCCTCCTCCTCCTCCCCTTCCTGTGGCTGCGACAAAAGGTGCACTTCCCGTTCCCTGAAGGGGGCCCCGAACGGGGCCCAAAGAGGGGCACGACGGGGTGCACGCTTTCTTCCCTCCTCTCACGCCCGAAGACCGCATGGCTTCCCGTCTTTCGTTTCCCCCTCCGCACGTCCCCGGAGCTCCTCCCTCGGCCGCGCACGTGCTTCTGGGCTGGGCCGCGAGGCGCCCGGTTGTCCTCTCAGACTGGGACGCAGCTCCTCGGGGGGGGGGGGGCAGGCAGCATCGGCGTTGGCACATATCCGTCGTCGAGAAGAGCATCGGCGTCCCTCCAATATACTTCTACTATGTGTTCGTCGCCCCCCAAGGGGCGACGCGAGCACCGAGAAATCTTATAGTTTATGCGTCGTGGCGGGCGCTTTCTGGCCACACCGCTCGAGAAACGATATACTTCAAGATGGGTATACTATACGCTCGGGTCGGACGCGCGCCTCCAAGGCAGACATATAGTCTTAGTGTGTCTCTGTGCGTCCCAGAACAGGCCTCATGTAGCACAGTGTGGTGGGATTCCAGTCTCGGCCCCACTCGGGGCCCTTGCTCGGAGATTGCGATGCCACGGTCAGGGGCGACGTTCGGGGGGGGGATGTGCTCGGACTGTCTTGGGATCGAGGCTCGACGTCAGGGGGATGGCTGCGACGACTGCCTTGGAATCGAGGCTCGACGTTCGCAGACATGCTCGTCGCTTCTCGGCGGTCTTTTCCGGCCCTGGGTCGCCTTCAGCAGAGCTGCCCCTCGCCGCGAGCGTCCTGGGGGTGCCTGGATCGTCCCGAAATTTGGAGGCCCGGGCTGTGCCCCCGAGAGCCGAATGACGAAACTTCCTGGGGGGGCGACAGGCTCAGCCAGGCGATCGCAAAGATGGATCAAGGGGGTGTGGATTAGCGTTAAGTCAGTCCTGTCCCTCTACAGGGGGAATATTCAAAAACAGTCAAAAAATAATACGAGACTACTTTTTCAGTGTTTTTGGGCATCTTTCGATTATTTTTTGAATCTTTGTCATTTTTCGTCCAAAATCCCCCTGTAGGGGGACAGGCTCGACCTAAGATTAGCGACGGGTCCCGTTCCCACTGGAGATCGCGGAGTTCCGCCGCCGAGCGAGGCGGCGCCGGCCGCCCTCTGGGGAGGCCACCTCCCCGATCCGTGGATTCGGCGACCGCGCGCCAGATCCCTGGATCGCTAGTCCGTGCTTGCGCGCCCCCGGCTCAGGGGCGACGCATCGACCCCCACTCGCCCAGCCGTCGCCAATCCTGGGGCCCAGGAGCGCGCGGCTCCGCCATCGCTCAGAGCGTGAATTGCCTACCCCACTTTCGCTTCCAGGCAAAACCAAGTCATACCATACGCCTCCTCGTCAAGCCGCCTGACCAGTACATGCCGTAGTTTGGCATCGCTTGGTATCTCTTGGAAGCGAGGGTGGTCAAAAGCGAGGTAGGTTTGTTTGCCCCCTAATCGCGGGCCCATCGCCGACCCGTCGGCGATGCAATCGCCGGTTTCAGGTCGACGTTCCCCCTCCATTTTCTCCTCCTCCTCCTCCTCCATTTCCTCCTCCTCATCCTCCTCCTCCATTTCCTCCTCCTCCTCCTCCATTTCCTCCTTCTCTTCCTTCTCCAACTCCTCCTCCCCCTCCTCCTACTCCTCCTCCTCCTCCTCCATTTCCTCCTCCTCCTCCATTTCCTCCTCCTCCTCCTCCTCCTTCCCTCCTCCTGCTCCTCCTCCTCCTCCTCCCCCCCACAGCCGGCCCCCCCCCACCCAAACATTGCCCCCCAGGTCGTTTTCGCGCGAGTGGATCTGTCCGAGAGCATGTCAAGAGCAGGGACGAAAGGCAGGGCTGGACTTCAACGCCGTTCTGCTGGGCCTCGGCGGTGCTTTGTTTTTCGTTGTGGGAGGGAGGTCGAGCAAACGGAAACACCAAACGAAAACAAAACGAAAAACAGCGTTTAGGTCCAGCCTGAAGTCGGGCCTCTACAGGAGAGATATTCAAATATAGTCTAACAAATAGTCTGGGGACGATGTCTTGAGCATTGTCTTGCTATTTTGGTGTATTTTCTTGATCTGTTTTGATTTTGTTGTCCCAGATCCCCCTGTAGGGGGACGTGCCCGACCTGAGTCCAGCCCTGATGAAGGGTGCGGGCGCCCCTTCGTGCAGAGCGGACCTTCTTGAGACGCGGACCCTCCTGGCCCCTCTTGGGCTTTTGCCTTGGGCCCTATTCGTCGAGGCCTTGGGCCTTCTTGAGCTTTTGCCTTGGGCTTTTGCCTTGGGCTTTTGCCTTGGGCCTGGCCCCTCTTGGGCTTTTGCCTTGGGCTTTTGCCTTGGGCCTTCTTGAGACGCGGACCCTCCTGGCCCCTCTTGGGCTTTTGCCTTGGGCCCTCTTCGTCGAGGCGGCCTCGTGGGGGGCTCGTGGGCCGCCTCGTGGGCGCCTGCACGGCAGAGGAGCCGAGGGCGCCACGCAACCACACAGTGGAGGCCCATGCAAAAGAAGCACCCTCCTCGTCCTCCTCCTCCTCCTCCTCCTCTTCCTCCTCCTCCTCCTCCTCCTCCTCCTCCTCCTCCTCCTCCTCCTCCTCCTCCTCGCGAAGAATGCGCGTATATTCTGGGGTTAATTAATCAATTCTGTGCAGTGGAGGCCCCTGCCAAGAGACACCCTGCTTGCCTCCAGGGTGCCCTGGGTTTCTCGGGTCTCGAGGGTCTTGCCATGGACATCGTGACGTTCCCATACCAAGAATCCATGGACGTCCTGGGGTCTCAGGGCTGGGTTTCTTGCAGGTTTCTCGTGGTCGGGCCCCCACGGTAGAAAAACCGAAGCGAGATCCTTGATGTGAGCCTCGCGAGATCGGCCTCCTGGGTTTCTTGGGCACCTCGGGCCGTCTTGGGACCGTCTTGAAGCCTCTTGGACACCTCCTGGAGGGCAGAGAGGACACCGTTTGGCCATTTTTGCGCGATCTGGGGCGCCATCAGGAGCCATTCGGGACCATCTTGGCGCGTCCTGCCTGGTGCAGATGGCCCCCTGGACACAGCCGGATTAGCCGGTTCCGCCCCGTCCAAAACCACGGGGCTGGGCTCCCGGATGGGGGGGGGAGACGGGGCACTTATTATTTCAATATTTAAGATATTGAGGAAGACGATTGGAGCCGGTGGGGTTGACTGAGTCATGCGTTAGTGGTATTGCGTGTCGCTGGTCATGTTGTGCCATGTGTTCAGCCGTTGTGTACATGTTTTGGCGCATGTGTTGAGTGTCAGTTTCAGTTTTGCTGACGAGTGTCGCGCGGGCCCCTTTGAACATCAAGGCTACACGATGATGGAATGAGTCGTCTCGTTGTGTGCGTATATTCGCAACTTTGCGCACAGTTTAGTTGCATCGTTGTGATATGCGACGCCATCGGATGTTATTAGGATCACTTCATGCCCCACCGCCCGCCACTTGCTGTTCATGCGTGCTCCTCGTAAGGTTCAACTGGTTCCTCCACTCTCCTCCGCCCTGCCCTATCTTCTGCCCGCCTCCCCTCCCCTCCGTTCCCCTCCCTCCTTCCCCCCCCTAGTCCCACCACGCCGAGGCCCTGGACCAGCTGCGACAGCAGAGTGCGGAGGGGCTCCCAGGGAAGGGCCTTCGAGGCTTTCTGACGCTGCAGCGGAGGGACAGGGAGCAGGACAGCGACGACACGACGACGACGATGAGGAAGAAGAGCAGAGTGATTCGCGGGGGGGGGGGGGCGCATGTGGAGGGAGGTGAGAAGGAGGGCGAGGAAAAGGAGCAGGACGACGAGGGCGAGGAGCAAGGGGGTCTGTCGGGTGGAGGAGGGGGATAGGATGGGGGAGAGGAAAAGGAGCAGGACGACGAGGGCGAGGAGCAAGGGGGCCTGTCGGGTGGAATAAGGGGGGGGAGAGGAGGGGGAGGGGCAGGGGGGGGGGCGGAGGGAGACGGACAAAGAGAGGCAGTGCGCCGCACGGGGGTTTGGGGGTCCATCTGATTTCGGGTGTGCGGTCAGGACTGTAGGCTTAGCGTGTCACTCCGCCGGCTCTGGTCCACCACGCTTCGGCGCGACATGCTGTCCAAGTCGCGGCCTCCAGGCTTCAGAGGCCCAGCCTTTTCCGAGCATCCCGCCCCGCGGAGCGGAGCGACACGCGACCGGCTCGCAGAGCATACAGCATGTCGCCGGGGCCACCGCCGCGATACGTGAAGCCACAGTTCTGCGTCGTATCGGCCTTCCTGGATTCGAGGGAGGGAAACCACCCAGACCCGCTAATTGGCGTTTACCAAACGGCCCGGGGCGTTTACTGAACAGCCCTGCCCTGTTTGATTCCTTCCCTGGGTGCGTTTACTAAACGACTTCGCGTGTCGGTCGGGGGCGACGACTGGGGCGAAGAGCCCAGGGGAGAACAATACATGTATCCAGGGGCGCCGATGGTCCATGCCCTCGGCGAGGCTCCCGGGCGACTGCTATTCGCCTTTATCGTCGCCCCCGAGTCGTTGCGATTATTATGAGGGTGGGCTTTCTGCTTCTCTATGGATGCACACGGGATGTTTGAGGCTTCGGCGCCACTGGTTTGGACTACGGCCGCGCGCGGACGAGAGAGGGCGAGGCGGCGGGTCGTGCGCAAGGCTGCGAGGGCTCACGAGCACACGCGAAGCAGCCCGCCGCGAGGGCGCCGTTTGTCCTCTCGGCGGCGGTCGTCGGCGGGCCGTCGTCGGCGCGTCGCGGGCCCTGGTCGCGGCAAGGGTCGCTGTGGGGGCGGATCTCGGGGGCGGCAAAGAGAGGGAGGTGAACATTAGGGGAGGTGGATGTCATGGCGTGGGCCAGGGTGTCTCTCCAGATGTCGTGGCGCCTCTTCTTGTTTCAATGCGTCCCCGGCCGCCCTCCCGGGCCGCGCACGTGCCGCCGGCCATGATGTGCGCCCCCCTCTTAGGCGCCCCCTCTCTTGGACGCCCCCGACGGGCGGGTCGCTGGCTGGTCGCGGGGTGGGTCACGGGATGTCGCGAGTGGGACGAAGACAACGAGCAGCAGCAAACAACATGATTCCGCACCGCGGAGCCCGATTTCAGCCACGCGTTCAGGGATGGGGTAAGACTGGAGACTTGTTGGCCCCCCCTCCCTCACTCTGATGAATGTGATGGCGTGATGCCAGGTCTGTTGAAGGCGTCTAGGGCGTCAACGATCAATATGTCGCGCTCACAAGAGGGCCTCGCGGACTCTGAACATGAGCGTTTTGTTGTCTCGTCTCTTGGCGGCGCCATTGGTGTTTCTCAATATCGGTGGAGTGAGAGGGGCGACAGAGGCGCTCGCGGCTTCTGGACGAAGAGGTCAGACATGAGCCGTGTCCGACACACCTTGCCGTTGGTCTTAGCTTGCGCGCCAGAGGAGCCCAATACATATAGAGCGCCAGTTGCTCATTGCACTGTGCTCTTGCCAGGTGCCATCAGCTTGTCAGTTAATCGTCGTGCCAATGCTTGACGCGCCTGTTCCTACCGTACGAGCGCGAGCGTTGCCAGCGAGTAAGGCTCGCGGCTTTGTGACTTGGGCGACCATGAGGTGCCTTCCAATCCGCCTGGTGTCTGTCTTCTTTGCGTACACATTGTTCATTTCTGATTCTTCGAAAAGTCTTGGATTTTTGGGGGCCAAGATCCTTTCATTTCTAATTGCTCTATCCTGGGCCTCTTCCTGGCCACTATGGGGGCCAGGAACAATTAGAAACGAGCACAATGAGAAATGAGCAAGATTAGACATGAACGACGTGTAAGCACGTGCACGTCGCCAAGTGGGGCCATCGCGGAGACCGGGGCCAGCCTGGGTCAGCCGACCTGCCCCTGGGCAGATAAGTCTTTCGCGGCTCGCTGCGCACGGCACGCCGCAGCCACCTCTGGTCCGCCTTTCTTTTTGTGGAAACGGCACGAGGGCCCGCTGCCCATGTGAGGTCCCCACGGCCGGATTACGAGGGAGTTCGGATTGGGGGGCGATTGGATCGGGGGTGGACAGACCTACCCTGACACGTCGGGTAGCGAATTGGCCGTTTTCGGTTCGCGAGAGGGCGTCGCGGCCGTCATTTTTGCGGGTCCAGGCACGTCGGTTTCGGTCGTAGGCCGTTTTCACTAAGGGGAGGTTTACTACAGGGAGGTTTGTACACCGCCGATTCGAGCGTCCAAGGACTTATCTAAAGTGATGCCTGTAGTGGAATGCGGCCAGTTTTGAAAGTGTCGGGGTCGTTGACGACACCTCTCGGGAAGGAACATCCTGAGGGCCTCTTCTGATCCTTTTGCGGCTTCCTGGGGGCCTCATGGGCGCGTCAGCGCTTCTTGGGCGCTTCTTCGGGCCGTGCTGTTTCGGACATGGAGGGGCAGCACGCCTTCCGTTGATCTGGATTGTACGCTTTGCCACGCCTTCGCTCGCTGGTGCTGCAGTTTGAGCAGCGCTGGACTCGCCGCGATGAAGCACGCGCGTGTCGGTGTTTGTCCCTCTTTGCGCGCGCGGTGCTCCATCGAGCAATCGCTCGGGGCAGGGGCACTCGCGCTTGGTCGCCCTCGAGACGTTCGCGGAGGACGCGCGTTCCCGTCTGGCCCAGGCCCCTCGCAGGGGTGCTGGTTTAATGGGCTTGTTTTCCACCGCCACCACCATCAGTTGGAGGGAGGAAGGAGGTGGAGGATGAGGAGAAGGAGGAGGAAGAAGAAGAGGAGGAGGACCTCCCTCTCCTCTACTCATGGTGGTGACGGTGGAAAACAAGCCCACCAGGGTTGTCTCAGCAGTGGGATTTGGACGGGACGAGGACGAGGATAAGTCCGTCCAGAGCGTTCCAGAACGCTTTCAGGGTGTTCCGGAACGCTCTGAGGAGGCCGCGGCGCCCGATACCAGAGCGTTCCAGAACGCTTTGAGGGTGTTCCGGAACGCTCTGAGGAGGCCGCGGCGCCCGATACATCCTCCAGAGCCGCCGGATCTCAGAGATTTGTCGAGTTTCCTTCACCCGATTCTATCCTCGTCTTGGCTTCGTCTGCCAGTTCGTCAGTTCTGTTGTTCTGTCGATGACTTGGTCCGATGCTCGAGATCCCGGCGAAGAGGCGATGCATGACCAGCGGGACATCGGGGCGCCTCGGGTCTTTGCTGGGGGGTCCGGCTCCGCTCGGTCGCGCAGGGCGCCCATGAGGCCCGACCAGCTGTTCGTTCGCCTTCGCCTCCGTCCGCTAGGTTCTGTGTCTATTTTTTGATGTTTTTTTTGTGTGTGTTGTTGTTTGTGCTTTGTTGTGTTTGTGTTTTTGCTTGTTTTTGTGTTTTGTATTTTCGTTTGCTTCTGCCTTTTGCTGTGCTTTTCCTGTTGTGCTATCCTTCTGTTTCTAGTCGTCCGCCGGAGGTGTGCACCGCCACCGTGCCTGGCGAGGGGAGCACCCCGTCCCTCGGATTAATCGGGCCTGACCCTCTACAGGGGGGATATTCCAAAGTAGCCCCAAGAATAGTCTGGGGACGGTTTTTGTTATGGATATTTGAGCATTTGGGAGTATTTTTTGGGTTGTTTTATTTTTTTATCTTTCGTCCAAAATCCGCCTGTAGGGGGGCATTCAGGAGGGAAAGAAACACACAGACACAATTAATCGTCGACCCCAGGAAATATGGGTGAATATGGGAAGTGGGGGGGAAGACAAAAACATAGAAAATATGGAAAGACATGGGGGATCCTTTTATTTGTGTGTATTCATTTGCGTGTCCCAGGGCCCCTTCGGACATGCCCGACCTAACCCTCGGAGTGCTGCGCAGCTCCCCCCCCCCGCGCCTCGGCCACGGGAGGGCGCGCACGCCGTGGCGGGCCCCGTAGGGCAGCCGCCGGAGGCACGGCTGTGGCGGACGGCCGGGCGCATCGGAGGAAGTCCCGCCTGCCAGCCGGTGCCCCACGAACACCTCTGAGCCGAGGAACAGAACACGCCACAGACATACAACTTGGGCGCTCCGCGCGGACTTCTTGGATCCGCGCGGGATGGATGAGGAGGAGGAGGAGGAGGAGGAGGACGAGGTCTCAATCCTCCTCCTCCTCGCTCCTCGTCGTCGTCGTCCTCCTCCTCCTCATCCAGTTCGTCAATTCTGGGGCGCGCGCGCCGTGATTTGCAGTTCTTTTTCTTCTGCAGTGGCGCTTCGCGCCCCGCCGCCATGGTCACAGCCGCGCACTTCTCCGCGGCGGCCACCCGAGCTCGCGAGGACAGCCGCGCGCCGCGCACCTCGGGGGGGCGGTCCGCGGTGTCGGTTCCCCACAGTTGCCGGCGCTGCTCGGTTGTGCTCCAGCTCCCCTAGCACCGTTGGCGCTTCGGAGAAGAGACCTGCAAAGCTCACGAGGGAGGGGCCCCTGTCTTCCACCGATGGCTTCGCGCGTCTTATGTCATACTGAGTGGGCCGAGCGATCATTCACTAGTCCCTGGGCGCGTGGCTGAAGTGGGGTTCCGCAGTGCGGCTTGTTGTTGCGTTGTTTCGCTGTTGCTTTGAATTCTCACGGCTGAAGAAAAGATCTTGTTTATTTCCCCCCTCCAGTACATCTTGTGTTCTTCAATTTAGAGTTCTCCTCTCAGGGCTCAGACCTTGTTTTGTGCAAGGGAAAGTCTTGAGGCTCTTCAGGCTCAGATTGTTTCCCTGGCCCCCCAGCTTACAAACGTGTTTCCCGCTTGATACTCGATCACGATTAATTATAAACCGCAGTCTCGCGCGGCAATTCGTCGCAATCAATTCCGGAATCGTACTCTCGCGTGGGAGTTCTTTTCAATTTACTCATACGCCGCGCCCACGACACTTCAAAATCACGCTCTCGCTCTGGACTTCTTCACGATTTACTTGGGAATCGCGCTAAAGCTCGAGATCTCGTCACGATTCATGCAGGACAAACGCTTCAGCGACTCGCCCGCTCGACTTGGGCCCGCCTTCTCGACCCGCCTGTTAAGGTCTACCCGCACGGACCGCCCGTCTGGTGCTGCCAGTTGTTTTCTGGTCCTAACCCCCCCTCCTGCTAATCTTTCTCGTGCTCCATCCTTCTCCCTCCCCGTTGTCCCTTTCTTTCATCCTCGCTCCCTTCCCCTGTTTGTGGAGCTGCGCCAAATACACGTGGCAGGTGATGGAGATAGAACGGTCGAAGACGAAGAGGGCAGGTATCGAGGGCTTGGGATATATGTGTCCAAATGCACGCGAGCAGATAAGAGCGAACAGTCTTAACATTATGGATTGCGCATTTCTAATGGATAAATAGTATTGGCCCTACTTCTCCGGTACACCTTGCGTTTTTCTGTTGAAGTGCCTTTTCTGGGGCTCGCACCTTGTTCTTTACAGCGGGAAGTCTTGAGCCTCCGATTGGGCCCCCTGGCCCGGAAACTACAACAATGGCTCCCGCCTGATACTTCCTCCCATTTTACCGAAGAATCGCGCTCCCGCTTGAGACTTCCATGCAATTCGTTTAGGATGCGCGCTATTCACAAATCGCTTTCTAGGCGCTCTGAGATGCGATGCGACGCGGTGTTACGCCCCCCCCTCCCAGAGGGGGTGTCTGAAACCTGGCGAACCTCCTGTGGGGAGCGAGGGGGAAGCAAACCCCGTTGCATGGGGCTCAGAAAGCAGGCGTTCCCTCGTTATTGTCGTCGTCCGTGCCCGCGACCGACTTCGCGACCCACTCGCGACCCACCCCGCGGCCCACCCCGTGACCCACCCGCAACCCACCCGCGAATCACCCGCGACCCACCCGCGACCCACCCCGCGCCCGCTCCCTCACTCTCATCCGCAACTGCGTGGTGCCGCGTGTATATTGTTCGGGGCACCCTCCCGAGCCTTGGAAACTGATTCTAGTCTGCCCCTGGACATCCCCTTCCTTGTCCTCCGCGTGGTATGCTCGCGCACTTTCCTGCCAAGCTGCCTCAGCCCAGGAGAACGCCTGCTGACGACACGCTTAGCCGCGATGCCTTGTTGGGAGCAGCCGGTCGAATCAGCAACGCAGGTAGCGCCGCGTCGTAGCAGCATGCGCGCGTGCCGCAGTGCCAACAGTAGCGGGCGCAGCGGCTTCAGCGCAGGTGCAACCACAGTAGTTGCGGCGATTGCAGCGGCAGTGGTCGCATCAGCAGCGCAGGTAGCGGAGGCAGCAGCGACAGCAGCGCATTCCTCTCGCGGCTCGGCCAGAGAGGGTAGCTCCAGACTTTTCTCCTGCACCCCCCCCTTCCTTTGCAGGTCGAGCGGGTCGTTGGGGCCGACACGGACTCGCCTCAGGAGCGCGTGGGCGCGGACGAGCCTGGCTCAGGCTGCACTCATGTCGGGCAGCCAACCAGGGAGGTGGTTCTCTGATGTCGAAGGAAGAACGCGATAACCATGACCAAGATGTCTCGAGATCTTGTCGACGCCGATGTTGGTCATGGTTCATGTCGACCGTCGCCGATTCGCGAGGATGATCCACGAAGTGACGATGACCAAGATTAACGATGACCGAGATCGGCACCGAAGTCTCCCCTTTCAGTCTTGGGCATGGTCCTCGTGCACACCGTTCACCCCGCATGCGGCATAGATCTGCCCCCGCTCGGCTGCACCCTGCAGAGTGGAGTGATGCCGCCCGAGCTGTTTCTCACTGCCCGTGAGCCCCTGGGGAGGGCGGGGAGCTTGTTCAACAGCCAGGCTGGACGAGCTCCTCGGAGCGCACCGCCTCGTGTTCCCTAGTTGGCCCTCCGGGGCCCGAGTGCGGGCCGAAACCAAGGGTTGGCAGACTGCGCTTCCGCGTGCTCCCGCTCCCCCTCATCCTTTTCCGCTCGCCGAGCTCAGACCCCCCATTGGTACTGCGCAGCTCCGTCTGCCGCTTCGCACGCGTGGCTTGCGGCCAGTCTTTATGCACGGCGAGCGGCGCCGTCTGGTTGCTTGTTCCGCTGCATCGTCCGTGGTCCTACCTTCGTGCAGTACGCACATCAAGTCAGAATCTGGCCTGCCGACGGGTGCCAAGTAGTGTGGAGCCGCAAAGCTCTGGGGCGCCCTGCGAAGCTCGGAGTCGAGGGAGGATGTGCCCCAAGATTTCTCATAGCAAGGTTTCTTATCGTACGTGCCTGCTGCAGGCGCATGGGGGTAGGAACCTCATAGCCGGCCTCTCGCGGCTGGCCTCGTCAGACCCCCCCGCCCCAGGGGAGCCTGCGGGGTTCTCAACATCCATCGCTGTCTCTGGCGGTGTCCCACTGTTGGTCTCCAGTCACCGCGTGGCATTCCCTGGTAAGCCTTGCCATGCGGCGCATGGCGGCCAACAGTGCCATTCCGCTTTGCAGTCTCAGAGGAGGGCGAGCTGAGACAGCGGCAGTTGGCCTGCGGGCAGCCCCCTAATCGCCACGGTCGGACGCAGCTAGCAAAACTTGTGCGTTTGGGTTCTGGGGAGGGGTCCAGAGACTAGTTTGAGCTGCCGTTGCCTCAATTCGCCTCGCTCCGACAATAGCGCCACTATGTCTTGCTGTCGGTGCCTTCCCGCGCGCGTGTCCCCAGCGCTGTACGGACAGCTAGCGGGCTGGCCCCCATGCCTGGCTTGAAGGAGCGCGGCGGGCTTGTACTGTGCCCAGGGTGCCACTATCCTGATCCGACTCCACCTCCGCCTCCCTTCCTCCTCCTGCTCCATTTCAACCGTGCAGACTTTTTTCATCTCATTAGATATTCTGCTGGTTGCAATGCTGGCCTTTGTTGAAATGCTCTCAGCTTCATCGGCGTCGCAATCAAAAACAATTCCTCCTCCTCCTCCTCCTCCACATCCTCCTCCACATCCTCCTAATCGTCCCTCCAGCGAGAAGCCCGAGGGTGGATCGATGCCCCCGAGTGTTTCCAAGTGCTTGCTCTTCCGCCACCCGTCGCCAGCTACCGTTGGACTTTGCTGGTTGGCGTGTCGCTCCACTGCTTCTGGCCCACCGCGCCTTGGCGCGAGGCGCTATCCGCACTTCGCGGTCCCCCAGGCCTCCACATGACGAGCTCTTCCCAGCCTCCCGCCCCGCGGAGCTGAGCGACCCGCTACCCACCTGCAGGGCGTAGCGCGTCACCGGGGCCGCCGCCGCCGCGACACGCCAGGCAAGCGCTCTCGACCGTAGCCGCATGCTGCATCGATCCGTCTTGCGGGCCAGTCCTGGCCCGGCGACTGGTGAAGATAGGAGCGGTCATGGTCCTGGGCAGGCCATCCCGGGCGTAACCACCGGTCCTGGGGCCAGGCTCGGTCCCAGCGAGGATCGGTGGAGGTGGGCAGTGGATGCACCTCGGCAAGCCGAGGAGGGAGGAGAGCACGAGGAGGACTGGGAGAGGGGCAGCAGGGATTTGGGGGCGCTCCAGCTGCGGGTGAGCGAGCGAGGCTTTGGGAGCCGAGCACGTGGGTCCAGCCCTCCGACGTCGCTTTTTTCTTTCCAGCGTGGCTCCCCAGAGGTCTGGATCCCTTCCCTGGGGCCGGCTTCTGATCCTGAGCAGTTCTGTTGACGTTCCTGTAGATGGACAACTACGTGGATGCTTTGGCTCCGCTCCCCCCCCTCTCTCCCCTCTATTCAAAGTTGAGACTGGGCATCCGGGAGCACAGGCTCGAGAGGACAAGACAAGTGGACCCCCCAGGGCCTTCAGAGCAGGCCGGGCGCCAACCTGGAGCCTGGGGGGAAGGGGCGGGAGGGGGGGGCGCACACGGGGTCGAGAACGAAGGGGTTCCACTCTTTTCTCCCCTTCCTGTCCCGAGACCCGGTAAGGGCCCTCGGAGGCCGAAAGCAGCGCGAGCGCTCCCTCCCTGCTCCTCTCCCATCGTGAGGGAGGCCCGGGAGGGGGCGCCGGCCGACAAGCGGAGGCCTCGCGGTGCGCGTCCGCCACCTGGAGGGCGAGTTCGGCACCGTCCTGGTGGGAGCAGGGGGCGAGGGGGTCCGCGGCCGCACCCGACCTCCGCGGTCGTCGGGGGGAGGATGCGGCGGCGAGCCCGGGGGGGGGGGGAAGTGAGAAGGAGGAGGCCTTCTCAGAAGGCTCGGACGTCCCCCGGCCTTTGAGACGTGTTCTAAGCCTGCCCCGAAGACGCAGAAAGCTTCTCTCAGAAGGCGCGAGGGCTACTGAGAAGCCCCGTCGCCTTCTGAGAAGGCCTCCTCCTGCTCTCTCCCCCCCCTCGCTCGCCGCCGAAAGATGGCGGCGGGCGTCTCTGGTCTCGTGTCGGACCAGCCGGCAGCTTGCGGGGTGCAGCGCGACACCCACACCCCCAAACGTCTTGCAAAAGAGTTAAGGCGAAGGTTCTTCGCCGTGTTCGGCCTCGTATGGGGGCCCTCGCCAGACCCCCGTACTGCCAGCCAAGCTCGACTCAGCAAGACAAGCTGGCCCCCAGGAATGCGTCGGGACTTCCGGTGACCCCGCATCGATAACATCAAGACATCAGATCTACTCCAAATCGCTTATTAATCGACTCCCCCCCCCCTAAAATCCAGACACCCCTCCAAATGCGACCTAATATTCCAGACCCCCCTCTTTGACGGGGCGCCTTCATAAACCAGACACCCTAAGCTCCAATCCAAAGAAAGCGCCCGGACCCCCCCAGTTACAAAAAGGCGCCTCCAAAAACCGGACCCGGGGGACGATCAATAAGAGATTTGGAGTATGGGACTGGTCGAGCCAGTTTTCGGCAAGCCGTCCGGCATCGCAGGTTTTTTTTCTGAGTCCACGCCCGATCTCGCCAGGGGCCCCTCGCGGATCGAGCCGGCTCGAGGAATCCTGCGCGAGGGCGGGGACGGGGTCGCGGGCCCCAGTCGTGCTTAGCTTACTTCGCGGCGTCGTTTTTTTTTTTGTGTGTGTGTGTGTGGGTGGGGGGGGGGGCGGGGGGCGTTGGCCGAAGCGTCGGTCGATTTCCACCTGAGGCCTACGCGTAGCACTCATGTTTGGAGAGATCTGCGCGAGAGCCAGCTGAGACTGCGTGCGCGAGTGGCTGTATCATTCATAAGGCAGTCCTAGCGGCCCGAGCGCTCAGCGGGCGGGGCCGTCAATGCTCCGGCTCCTCTTCCTCTTGATCGTTGTCCGGTCTTTGCCAGCGTTCAGGATGCGATTGCCCGTGGCTGGCATTCAGCATTCAGCGTCGGTGCTGGTATATCCGTGGCCGAAAGGTGGACGAGTCTGGCATCATCCCGTGCAGTCCTACTGAATCCGACCTAATCGGGCTTAATCCTCAGCCTAAGTACTCTGGTTCAGTGGATCCGTAATTGGGTCTGATACTCCGTAAGCGTCATACGAAGACCTTCCAGAAGCTGTCCCCGTAGCAGAGTGCTGCAGTTGGCCGTCGCTCTCTTCTCATGGGCAACGCTTGGGCGGGGCAGGCTTAGGGGGGGATGTATCGACGCCCAGTCGCCCATCGGTCTACGACGGGAGCCCGACAGTCCACACTGCCAACAAAACGTGCGGATACGCTATCGAGGGCCTATCGCCGATCTATCGGCAATGCATCGCCGATTCCAGCTCGATGTTTCCTCCAAATTCGAAGAAGAAACAACGCTGCAAACATCAACTTTTGGCGCTCCGAGCGTACTTCTTGTATCTGCGCTGGGCCTCTCTGGCGGCGCTCCGCGCGCCAGAGTGGGGGATCCAGCGTAGATCCAAGAATTCCGCGCGGAGCGCCACAAGTTTTTGTTTGTAGCGCTTGTTCGTCTTCTACCAACGTTTTTCCTCGCCCGCTCCCCGCCACATCTCCCTGCTCTCAGTGTCCTGGCGGCGCCCTGTGTTCCTAACCCTCGTCCTCCTCATATAGTGGTTCCTGCTTCACCGCTGCTTTCCCACCCCCGCCCCCGCCCGTGCCTGACTTGTTCTGCGATGTGCGGTGGTGTGACCTGACGTCCTTCTCAGGTCGCCGTCTTCTCTCTCTCTCTCTCTCTCTTTCTCTCTCTCTCTCTCTGTGTATGCTTATGTTGTGTTGTTGTGCTCTCTCTCTCTATTCGTCTTCTTTTGCTTGTGCTGTTTTTGTGTTTACCTCCCTCTCCCTCTCTCTCTTGTGCGTGTCCGTTTCTGGGGGTTTCCCTCTCTCTCTCTCTCTCTTCCCCCGCCCTCTCCACCACTCTCAGACGGAGCCCGCCTGGCCGACAGAGAGCGGGCGGCGGCCGTGACAACGGCCCCCCCCCCCCGTGCTTCCTGCGCGCGCGCGTGCGGCCGATGCCGTGGCCGAGGGCGGCGCGCCCGCGGAGCTGCCTGGGCGCCCGGGGGCGCGCGTGGCGCTGCACGGCTCGAGGGAAGGAGCACACGAGGCGCACGGCCGAGATCCGGGCAGAGGGGGCGTCCAGTGGAGACCCCTGCCGAGGAGCACCCCCGCTTCAAGCAGTGGCGAAGCGTCCTGGGTCGCCTTGTAGCCCTACCAGACCATGTTCCAAGAACATGTTGTGCTTTCCACGACATGTTCTTAGAGCATTTCTGGCTGAGATTTGCTTGTCTTAACACATCGGCTTCATGTTCCAAGAACACTGTTCTGGTTCTTAGAACATGTTTAGGCTCTAAGAACATGTCGTGGTAATTAGGACTATAGGAATGCCGGGACGGTCGGTCCCTGCTCAACAGAGGAGGCGTCTAGTGGAGACCCCTGCCGAGAAGCACACCCTGCTCGCCTCCAGGGTTCGCTGGGCTCCTCGGGTCTCGGTGCTTTTGTTTGCCGAGGGGAGCGTGGCGCTCCCGCGCCGAACGGCTAGGGGCATGTTCTGGGGTCTCGGGGTCGGGTGTCCAGTGGGAGGCTTCTTGTGGTCGAGCTCCTGCTGTATCCACGCCCCCACCCGGCCCCCCTTCCTCCCTCCGAGGATGGGCCAGGGTGTCCGAGGCCCGACCGTGAGGATGTCCCGCAGTGGCGGCGCAGCAAGGACACGCCACCCCCACCTGGCCGCCCCCCTCTGGGGAAGGGGGTCCAGGCTGGTCCAGGTGATCCCGAGGTCACCGCACGGCCTGTCATTAGCACTGTCTTGGGACCCCCAATTGTTCCACGAATCGACGATGGCGACGATGGACGGTGACCAGCGTCGCCAGCGACGCTTCCGCGTTCAGCTTGGTGTGCCGCCCGCCCAGCGAGGGGGGGGGTGCGAGAGGGGGCAGGAAGCCTTCGAGAAGGCGTCGGGGCTTCCCGGCAGCCCTCAGGGGTGGAGGTTTTTTGAGCCTTCTGAAAGGCCCGCCCCCTTTGTCTTCCCCCGTACGGTAGGTTCGCGTCGTGTCGACCGGCGGCGACCCCGCCTCGGACGTTCAAGGTTGAACGCCGCCGGTGACACAGAATCGCCTTGCATGGAACGATCGGGCGATCGAAAAGCCGCTGATCGGTCAAGGTTGAACGATCCACACGGTGTCAGAAACCAACGCCGGGGTTGACACGACACGAACTTGCCGAGTGGCCACGGTCCTCGCACTCCTTCCCTCCAGCAGCACCGCCGCTGGCACTGGGCGCCCGTGGCGTCATCGCCGGCCGAGGGGCCCGCCGCCGCGGGCGCCGCGCCGCGCTTCCGCTTCTGCCTGCACGAGGTCGGCGAGGACCGCAGGCGAGGGAGGAACGTTCCTTTGGAGGTGCCTTCGGAGGGGCTCGCCACTTCCCTCTGGTGTTCTCTTCCTTCTCTTCCTCTTCCTCTCTATCTCTCTCTTTCTCCTCGCTCCTACCCTCCAGTATGGCGTGTGCTCTTCCACAACGTCAGGCGAGGAAGAACGCGGCTTTCAAGTGCAATCGCATTTTCGCCTGTGCGCGCTGCTGAGTCAGAGAAAATGCGCACCCTGGGAGAGGTCCGGGGAGCAGCGGTGCCGGTACCCTCCAGTTTTCGCCGAGCGCGTTCCACTACTCGCAGAGTGCCTACTCGCAAACGTCTTACAGACCATAGGTCTACCTTTGGTGTAACATGTCGTGAATCCCCCGCGGCGGATCCAGGCCATTTGCGAGTAGCTACTTTGCCAGTAGTGGAGCGCGCTGGTCCAAGTTTCCCCAGCATCGCCGGCGTCGCCGGTGCATCGCCGATGCCTCGGCGACGCCTCGGGGAGGCGGCGCGGGCCGCAGGGCGCGGGAGGAGGAGGAGCAGGAGGAGGAGGAGGAGGAGGAGGAGGAGGAGGAGGAGGAGGAGGAGGACCTCCTCCGAGGCAGGGGCCGAGAGGCATCACTGAGGGCGGTCGCCTCGGGGGTGGCTCGTCGGGGGCCTCGGCGGGCGGGCAGCGCGGGCGGGCTCGGGCTCCTGGAGGGGGCAGGCGTGGAGGTTCGGTATCGTTTTTTAAACCGACCCCCATCCTCACCATCCCCATGCCCTTCGAGACCCCCACCAGGGTGCCCCTCGCAGTTGGGGACAGCACCCCTCGAAACCCGAAGGGAACGGCCTGCATTCCCATCCAGGAGGGGTATTTAAATCGGCCAGTGGGGCCCAGGCCACGCCGCTGGGGATAGGGATCGGATAACCGAGGCTCATAGGTCGGCGAGGACCGCAGGCGAGGGAGGAAGGGGCCTGGCTGGGGCAGCGTTGAAAGGGGGGGCAGGCCCAGGAGGGGGGGGGAATTCGGACCTCGGTTGCCCCGATGCGTCCGCCTTAAAACGCAGCACGCACCGGGTTCAAGACGTCTGGGTTGACCACGCTGCGCGTTTGCTCACCGTGTTGGCCCACGTTCTGGCGAACGCACCGCGCCAGACCCGCGCATCCAGCCTGCGCGCTGAGCTCCGTGCCGACACGCTGCGGGCTGCACGTGGCGCATCGGGGCAGCCAAGGGAGGAGGAGGAGGAGGAGGAGGAGGAGGAGGAGGAGGAGGAGGAGGAGGAGGAGGGCAGCCAAGGTTCGGGGACGGCTTCCGCCCGTGCGGGGTGGGCCTTCTGCCCTCGGCCGCGCCTTCCAGCAGCTGCGCCTCCCCCCACAGCCAGCGCGCTCCCGGGCGGGGGGGGCCCCGATTCGGGAGACTCGAGACGGGGGTCAGTGCACACGGGGGTCAGCCAGAGCGCCCGATCTTGCAGGATCCTGCAGAGCCAGGGTCGCGTTGACCCGGGTTTGGGAGCAGGATTCTGCAGGATCTTGCAGGATCTTTCGCATTGACCCGGGTTTGGGTGCAGGATCTTGCAGGATCCTGCAGGATTTTGCAAGGCCCGACTGACCCGGGTCTGGATTGACCCGGGTCAGGAGATCCCCGACCGATCTCGTCCCGAGTGGCCGCCGCAGGCCAGAGTTTTTTGCTTGGCGGCACGCCCAGCGGGCTACTTATGATGGTGGTGGTGGTGATGGTGGTGGAAAACAAGCCCAGCATCTCAGAAGGCTCGGAAGCCCCCCGGCCTTCGGAGGCGTTTCCTAAGCCTTCCCCGAAGACGCAGGAACAACTTTCTCAGCAGGCGCGAGGACCTCTGAGAAGTCACGCCGCCTTCTGAGATAGCTCGGTCCCTCCCCCCCCAGCCCGAAGCTCGAGCCTTCAGGCTGGGGTGGGGTGGTCTGGCAGGTCGTCACAGGGAATCCGATCCGCAAGGTCGGTGCTGGTGCCGGTTGCGGCTCCCCTGCCTGTGAGGTTTAGGTCGGGCATGTCCCCCTACAGGCGGATTTGGGGCACAATTGTTTAACAATGATTCAAAAATACCCCAAGATGGCCAACAAATACTCCAAACATCGTCCCAAGAGTATTTTTTGGTACTATCTTTGAATACTCCTCCTGTAGAGGGACAGGCCCGACTTAATCTTAGGTGGCAGTTCTTCTACAGGAGGGAAATTTAAGATTAGTCAAACAATAGTCTGGGGACGATTCTCTGAGTATCTTGGAATATTTGTTTGGAGTCTTTGGGGGGGTATCTTCAACTTTTCGTCCAACATCCCCCTGCAGAGGCACAGGCCCGACTTGATCTTAGGCGGCAGTTCCTCTACAGGAGGAAAATTCAAGACTAGTCAAAAATAATATGGGGACGAGTTATTGAGTATCTTGGAATATTTGTTTGGAGTCGTTGGGGGGGTATCTTCAATTTTTCGTCCAAAAATCCCCCTGCAGAGGCACAGGCCCGACCCAAGCTCAGGTGGCAGCGTGGGCCCTTTTTTTGTCGAGAGGCGGCGGCCTCTCTCGCGAGGCCGCGCGCCCCCACGCCCACGCGAGGCGGCGGGGCCCTCCTCGGAGGGCCGGCCCTCTGCCGTCGCCTACCGCCCAGACCCCCGTCGGGCAGTGGAGAACTCACGACGGGAGGCTTCTCGCCGTTTTGGGTCTCTATGGGGGCCCCTCGGATCGGGCGAAGAGAACTATGCACATGCACCGATCCTGGCAAGGCCCATCCTTGACCCAGGATCGGTGCATATGCCTTCCTGGCCAAGGTGGGAGGGCGTATGCACCGATCCTGGGCTCAGGATGGGCCTGGCCAGAATCGGTGCATGTGCATAGTTCCTTTTTCTCTATCGGAATTTCCAAACATAGAACAAACAAGATGGGGACGATGTTCCAAGTATGTTTGGCGTTCTGTTTGGTGTGAACATCTTAAGTTGTTCCTTCCAATTCCGCCTGGAGGGGGACGGACCCGACCAAGAGCTAGGACGAGGATACAATCGACATGCGTGGTAAGGATGGGCAACCTTCTCAAGGGTACCCTTGCATCCTTGCCTCCTCGGTCCATCCCTGGCCACTTTCGTTGGCCGCGCCCCGCTCGAAAAGCTTCGAAGTGGCCTTCCAAGGCCCTTGCATCCTTATCGCGCATCCTTATGATACGGGTCGGCTGTAGCGAGCAATGAAAAAATCACCACGGGAGGTTTTTCACCATTTTCGGCCTCTTGGGACCCTTGCCGAGCCGCGGGACCGTCAAAACACGACTCGGGATGAAACAAAAACGGTCCCGGGGAAGAGGTCGAAGAGGTCGAAGCCTTTGGGGGTGGACGTCATGAACAAAATCTTGACGTCGGGGGTCTGGGTCTGCCAGGCCCATTTCGACCCGATCGAGCGGGTTCGATATCGGCTCTGGCCGGCCCAAGCCGATTCGGTTTCTGTGTCCGATGCGGCCCCATGTTTGCATGGCGCTGTGGTGCATCGTGGCGCAGCCGGTTCGATCTGGTCTTCGATGCCGTGCAGACGCGGCCCGATCCGACGCGCAGTCCGATCCGGCCCCACTTCCCGAGTCGATGCCGACGGATCCTGCTTCTGCGCGGCGCCGAGAGGACCCCGCGGCCACTCTCGCGGGGCTCCCCTCCATCGAGGACCTGTGGCGCGCCTTCAGGAGGTACCACAGGATTCAGGAGGGGAAGAAACACACAGACACAATTAATCGTCGACTCCCAGGAAAATATGGGAAAACATGGGAAGTGGTGGGGAAGACAAAAACCCAGAAAATATGGGAAAATATGGGGAATCCTTTTATTTGTGTGTATTTATTTGTGCGTCCCAGGGCCCCTTCAAGGAGCCCGTCGCGCGGCGACGACCCGGCGTTCCCGATCGAGGCCCTGTACTCCCTGGCGCTCCGGCAGCGCGCGGGGCAGCCGGTGCCCCTGGGCACCTTCTGGTGCCAGAAGCTCCTCCCGAAGGAGGGAAAGCGGCACGAGCGTAAGCTTCGGAGGTCCGCGCGGACCTCTCGGATCGGCATCGGACGTACGTCGGGCATCATGTCCCTCTACAGGAGGAATGTTCAAAGACAGTCAAAGGATGTTACGGGGACGACTTTGCGATTACTTCTTGACTGCTTTGGAATATGTTTGACATGCTTGGTTTTTCTTCGACAATCCCCTTGATGGAGGACATGTCCGACCTGACACTGGGCCCATGACCTCGGCCCCTGGCGCGCCTCCGGCGCGCCAGGGGCGGCGCGCAGGGAGGCGCCGCCAGGGCGGCCCGGCGCCGATCCAAGGAATCCGCGCGGAGCTCCGGAAGCCTGCCTTTTCGCGTGAGGGGTCGCCTGCAGGATTGATGTGCCCCGGAGTTGCGTGTGTTCGTCGGTTCTACGGATCACACGTAGAATGCCCCGTCGATCTGCGAGGCGCTCTAGGCATTGTTCTTCGCGGTTCGACGGGAAGATCAACTTCGGGGTAAATCGGTTTCGTAGTCCATCCCCTACAGTGGAGGCTCATGTCAAGAAACACCCTGCTTGCCTCCAGGGTGCCCTGGGTTTATTGGGTCTCGATGGTTCTGCCGTGGAAAGCGTAACTGACACTCCCACACAAGGAATCCATGGGCGTCCTGGGGTCTTAAGGCTTGGGTTTCTTGTGGAAGGTTTCTTGTGGACTGGCCTCCACTGTATTCGAATGTTCCTCGAAGAGAAACGCCATAAACATACACTTTGGGCGCTGCGCGCTGATTTCTTGGATGCGCGCTGGGACCCCCCTGGCGGCGCCTTCGGCGCCGCCCCGAGGGGGCTCTCTAGCGCGGATCCGAGAAACTCGCGCGGACCGTCGAAGGTCTATGTATCTGTCGTCTTCTCTTTTCCTCCAGCTCCTGCAGCCGTCTCTCCCTTCCGTCCTCTGGTATGCGCGGGAGGCGATCGCCGGTCCGCGGCCCCTGGCGCCCTCGCGGCTGGTGCTCGCGGCCTTCGCGCTGGCGCGGCTGCAGCAGCGGCAGACGCTCCTCGCGGTGCTGCCGCGCCTCGAGGAGGGCGCCCTGGCCGGCCTGCGGCGGGGGCTCCTCTCGCGGCTCCGCGCAGGAGCGGCCCCTCGCCGGAGGCAGCCTTCTCGGAAAAAAAGGGCCAGGACGAGGATACGGTCAAGTCGGGCATGTCCCTCTACAGGCGGACTTTTCGAAAACAGAAAAAATCATATGTGGACGATGTTCCAACTATTTCTTGCTGTGTTGCGTGGATAATTCTATTTGTTCCTTGAAAGTCCGCATGGCCGTCCTAAAGCTAGGACGAGGATGCCGTCGACCCGCATGGTAACGATGGGCAACCTTCACAAGGGTACCCTTGCATCCTTGCCTCCTCGGTCCATCCCTGGCCACTTTCGTTGGCCGCGCCCCGCTCGAAAAGCTTCGAAGTGGCCTTCCAAGGCCCTTGCATCCTTATCGCGCATCCTTATGATACGGGTCGGCTGTAGCGAGCAATGAAAAAATCACCACGGGAGGTTTTCCGCCATTTTCGGCCTCTGGGGACCCTTGCCGAGCCTCGGGGCCACACGACTCGGGATGAAAATCAGGTCCCGGGGAATGGATCGCAACCTCTAGGGGTCGACGTCATGAACAAGTCCTGACGTCGGGGGTTTGAGGAGTGGCCCTTCGCCGGAGCGACCTTCTCGGAAAAAGGGCCAGGACGAGGAGGAGGAGGAGGAGGAGGAGGAGGAGGAGGACGAGAATGGATCCGTTCTCAGGGCGTTCCGGAGCGCTCTCAGAGCGCTCCGGAACGCTCTGAGAGAAGCCGCGGCGCCCGAGACATCCTCCAGAGCCGCCGGATCTCTCACAGATGCAGGAGCACAACAGTCAGGAGGGGAAAAAACACAGACACAATTAATCGTCGATTCCCAGAAAATATGGGAAAATATGGGAAGTGGGGGGGAAGACAGAAACCCAGAAAATATAAGAAAATATGGGGATTATTTTTATTTGTGTGTATTTATTTGTGTGTCCCTGTTCCCCTTCAAACAGCATGCTGACGTTTCAGGCTCTGTCGATCCAGCAGTTGCAGCTCTCGATCGCCCACGGTATCAGCAGTTCTGCGGTGACAGAGATTGCAGATAGAAGCGCTAGAGCGTTGTGGCAGAACTAGCGGCACCCGATGCTATCCTCGTCCTGGCTTCGTCTTACAGCCCGGGCCCTGCAGAAGAAACCCTTTTCGTTGGGGAGGGGCTCAGTGTTCCTTGGCTGTTTTGCAGCTCGCCCCAGGTTTTCCTGGTGTCTTCGATGGAAAGTCGAAGCTTCACTTATGGAAACAAGGGGCCTCGCTCCTTAGTTGGGGTTCCTTAGGTCAACGCCCCGACTGTACCCTCTGCTGCGGGTGCACATTGGGGCCTCCCCCGCGCCGGCGCCGGCGCGCGCCGACGTGTGGCCTCGCCGCGGCCCCCCGGAGAGCCGCGCGCACCACAGGAGGTCGCGCTTTGGCCAGGGGCCGCTCCTGCGCGCCGCCGCCCGTCCACCAACGAGCTCGCCAAGCTCGCCTGGTCCCTGGCGGAGGCCTCCGCGCACGCGAGCCCGCTGCTGCCCGAGGTCGCGCGGGTCGTCTCCGAGGACCCTGGGAGGCAGATTCTGGGGGGCTGCGTTCGGCATCGGCGCTGGTATCGGAGGTGGATGGACCTCCTACCCTGACACGTCGATTACAGTGAACTGTCCGTTTTCGGTTCTCGAGAGGGCGCCGTGGCCGTTATTTTCCAGGCTTGCG
Source organism: Prorocentrum cordatum (assembly GCA_963575745.1). Lineage (NCBI taxonomy): Eukaryota > Dinophyceae > Prorocentrales > Prorocentraceae > Prorocentrum > Prorocentrum cordatum. The sequence goes on from CAUYUJ010019982.1 coordinate 400,694, forward strand.
CCCGCCAGGTTTGGGCCTCAGGTCGTTTTCACTAAACCACGTTTTACTAAAGGGGGGTCTGTCCATCCCCGATGGTAGACATCCGTGGTCGACATATTCAGGCCTGATCTGTCGGGCCGGACGAAAGGGGGGGATTGGGAAAGGCGGGGGGGTACGAAGTCTGCTGCATGCAGCCGGTTTCGGCCCCGCCGAGGGGCCCGTCCCTCGATACATGGGCGCCTCCGGCGCCGGGAGGCGCGGGTAAAATCAGCTACGTGATCTGATTCTCAAACCCCCCCTTTGCTATCCCCCCCTTTCGCCGGGCCCGAATCTGGCATACCCCCGCCCACTTCCGCTCTATCCGGCCAAATCCAGCCCAGTCGGGCTGAATCCTCGGCCTCATTCAGCCTTATCTGGCCTGATGGCCGTCTCCCCGGGCTGAATGGCTCTCACTCGCTCTCACGAAAACCTCCCCAGAAGTTGCCTCCTATCGAGGACGCCGCTTCCAGCGCCGTCTACCGGGTGCAGGTCTGCACCGCGATCTCCAAGGTTCGGGGGCCCCCGAACGGTGTGGTTGAAGAACACCGTGGAAGTGAGTCAGTGGGTATTCTGGGTCACGGCACGATCCTGTGACTCGGGTCCTCCTCCGAGGACGTCTCGGGCGACCAGGGTCTCCCAGGTCCCGACACCGTGCTGTCTCGGATCGCGAGGCCGTCGGGGAGGATCCCAAGGTCCCCACGGCCGGTCTTGGGGTCTCCGAAAAGGCAATCGCCGCCGCCGCGGGCTCGCGGGCCCCTATGGAAGAGCTGCGCGCGCGCCTCGGGCTGGTCCTGGACACTCTGCTGACCGCGGGTCCGTCACGGGCTGGCTCCAGCGTCAGGGGCAACGTTAGGGGGGAACGGGCCCAGTGGGAGCGGCGACATGCTCGGAGTCGAGGTTCGATGTTCTTGGACGTGTTCGTCGATGCTCGGCGGTGTTCCAGCCTCGGGGTGCGCGTCTCAGAAGCTGCGCCTCGCCGAGAGGCTTCCAGGGGTGCCCGGATCCTCCCTAACTACCGCCTGAGCTTCGAGTTATGACCCGAACTCCGGACAAAGAAGGTTCGGGGGCGATAGGTTCAGTGGGAAACGCGTCGCTTCCCAGGCGCCCACTCATCGCCCAAGAGGGCTTGATGGCCCGCACCGCCAAGGACCCTGCGGATTCGCCATCGGTGGCCTATTATTCTCGATCCATCGGCGAGGTATCGCTGATTCCAGCTCGAGGTCCCCCCCCCCATCGCTGCCCCTCACAACTGCGGGCTGAGGGAGGTGGACGTCCTCATGATCGCCTATTCGCTCAAAGACCTGCCGGGCGGCGGCGGCTGCCTCGCGCGGTTCGCCGAGCCCCTCGCCGAGCTCGGCGCCGGCATGGTGCTGCAGCCGAACACGGCCCTGGTGCTGCACCGCTACCTGAGTCAGCACCGCGCGACCGTGTCGCAGCAGGCGCTGTCGTCCATCGCTGTGCAGGTTGACGCCATTGAGGCGGTGGCGAGAGAGGCCTTCGGGCGCGCCGCTGCAGACTGCTGGGCCCAGGACAGTCCCGACGACTACTGCGCCTCCCTGCAGCGCCTGGGGGTAACCTCCTTTGGGGAGCAGGCCACCGAGTCGCTGCTGAAGTCCCTGGCCATCGAGGAGCTGACTGCCGAGCACGCCGCGGCCGCGGACGCCGCCATTCTGGAGGCGTGTACCAAGCCGTGGCTCGAGATCCACCCCATGCCGACGCGAGGACTTACGTTCGCGCACCTTCGATGGGATCTACACGACCGCCCCAGCGGCTTCGCCGCCGCCGGCGCGCGGGTAATGCGCAGCGGGCAGTACGGGAAGAAGGCCGTCGTCGCTCCACTCGTCGGGCTCACCGTAAACGGGGTGGACCGGCACGCCGACGCAGAGATCCAGGCTCTGGCCCACGTCCTCAGGGTGGCTGTGGGCCAGGGCCCCACCCTGAGGGGCACCGTGCAGCTCCTGGTGGACAAGGTGCCGTGCATCTCCTGCGTGGGCGCCATGGCGCAATTCCGGTCCCTGCTGCCGGGGGTGCGGCTGCTCTGCAGCTTCCGCTCGGCGGCGAGCCCCCCGAGGCCGCCGTCCGCCGTCTACTCGCTGGTCCAGGGTCCCGAGTGTTCGTCCCCAGGGGGCGCCGCCGCGCCGACATTCGCGGGTGGCCTGGCAGTGTTGCAGGCCATGCTGCGGGAGGGCGACGTTCCCGCCCCGCTTACCTTCCACGCGCTGCTCAAGCTGGGCCTGGACGGGGGCCTGGAGCAGGAGGCCCTGGGAGTCCTCGACCTGATGCGCGGGCGCAGCGTGCCGCTGCACCCGGCCACCTACGAGATGCTGTGCCTGCGGGGCCCCGTGCGGCAGGCCGCCGCCTGCGTGGAGGAGATGGCGGGCCGCGGCCTCGAGGTGAAGGCGTGGCTCCTGCGGGCGGTCCTCGAGCGCGCGGCCCGAGAGGGGCCGCCGTGCCTCGCACCTGGGCTGCTGCTCAGGTGGTGCTCGCACGCGGCGCTGCCGCGCCTCAGCGGGCAGGCGTGCGCGGCCGCCGCCGCGGCCGCCGCCGCGCCCGCGCTGGCCGCGTGGAGCGCCGCGGTGGCGGCGTGGGCGCCGCGCGCGCTGCCGCACGAGCGGCAGGCGCCCTTCCGCGCCCTGCTCCGCGGCGCCTGCAGCGCGCGGGGGCCCGGCGGGCCGCTGGCGGCGGCGCGGCCCGTCCTCGAGGCGCTGAGGCGCAGCGGCCTCGCGCGGCGCGTGCTGAGGAACGCGGCGCTGTACGGCCTGGATCCGCCGCCGCGCCCCCGGGAAGAGCGGCGGGGGCCGCAGGAGGGGCGGCAGAGGCTGCCTCGATGACGCGGGGGGCTCCGCCGATCCAGCGAGGGGAGGCCTCTGCACCTGCGGGCCTGGCGTCGTGCAAAGCGATGCAGGGCAACCGGTGCCTCTGCTGCGGACGTCCTGTCGAGTCGTGCATCTGGTCGACGTCGGAGCACCATGCAGTTCCTGATCTGGCTTCCCCCTGCACTGCCTCGTCTCTGTGTTCGAGCCCATCGACTGGGGAACGGCTCGGTCGTGGCCGTCGGTGCGCAGCAGCATCTTGTCGCCCCCGCACTTCCCGCGTTTCGGGGTCGCCACCCCCTCGTCAGAGACTGGCACTCCAAGGTCCAGGCCGGAGGGAGTCGGGGAGGGAGCGCATAGACTCCTGAGATTGCTTCGCATCAGGTCCGTTGAACTGTCGATAGAGCTGAAGGTCATAATTCCCAAGAAGTTCAAGCGACTCCGCTGGTTGGAGAGCCATGTCTGCAGCAGGCTGATCCTATTATGTGGCGAGCCTTGACTCGAGCGGGATGGAAAGTTTCGGCGGGAAAGTGAAGACGTGGCATCGCAGCATACGGATATAGTACAGCGCTTGGAAGCCTTGGTAGTGTCCAAGGGCCTCCGCTGCTGCTGCTTCTTCCAGCGTGCTAAGGGCAAACTGCCGCGAATCATCCAGCAAACAGCGGGCGCTGCTGTTGTAGCGCATGCTGCAGTGGTCGTCTGACGCTTTGCGCTCTCACGGATAGGCTTGATCCGAGGCCCCCTGCATGCAAACAAAGGTTAGACGGAAGACCAGCGAGGGTTGCCCGAAGCAACAAAGAAGGTGACCCTAGCGGGGGCCTCTATAAGGAGGAGGCACAGTAGATGGACAATATATTCGAAACCTGACACATTCGATGGAGATTCTAAATCACCCCCGCGCCCCCGACATCAATGTTGGTCTCAGTAAAGGCGGTGCTGTGGGGTTCGAATATTTCTGTCCACTCACGCCCCCCCCGTCGCCACGCCATCAACATTAATTTCGGGGGGTCTGGGGGGCATCTTGGGCCACAGGGTTCGAATATAGCATCCATGTACGATGTACGAGAGGACCGAGTGTCTTTTTGAAGCTTCTGGGCGCCTCTGGGAGTCCCGTGGGGGGGCTCTGCGAGGTCCAGCGGGGGTCCGTTTCCACGGTGAGGTGATCCCCCCAGCGGCGACCTTTTGAGTGGCGGCCCCCTCAGCAGTGCCTTTCCTCCACGGCGAGATCCCTCAGTGGCGAACCCCTCAGAAAAAGTGGCTGCGCCCTAAGAGATGGTGGCGACCCCCCAGGATTCCGGGGCGCCCAAAAGAGGGCTCTTGGGATACCCGAGAGGGTCTTTCGACGCCCCAAGAGGGTTGTTGGGCGCCCCGAAAGGTTCTTGGGCGCACCCACAATGCCTTGGGGCGTTCCATGAAGGCTCTCAGGCACCTCAAGAGAGCTCTTGGGCGTCCCAAGAGAGTTTGCACAAGTACGGCTGCGACTACGAGTACCAGTACAACGTACCACCCACTACTATTATGGCTGCTATTGCTGCTGTTATTGCCACTGCTACCGCCTCCACTGCTACGACCACTTTTACGATTCGTGCTATGATTCCTACTCTTACCACGACTGCTCTTACTATTGTTTTTGTGCGACTCGTAGCAATACTACTTCTACTTATGCTTCATTGTTTCATTTCTCAGAATATGATTATGAGTATCATTATTATGTGTGGTAGTAGTAGTAGCCGTAGAGGTCAGTAGTAGTAGTAGTAGTAGTAGTAGTAGTAGTAGTAGTAGTAGTAGTAGTAGTAGTAGTAGTACTAGTAATCGTCGTCGTCGTCGCCGTCGTCGTCGTAGCCGTCGTCGTCGTAGCACTCGTAGTAGTTGTCGTAGTAGTAGTCGTCGTCGTCGTGGTGGTCGTAGTAGTAGTAGTAGTAGTAGTAGCAGTCGTAGTAGTAGTAGTCGCCGTAGTAAAAGTATAGTAGTCGTCGTAGTGGTAGTAGTAGTAGTAGTAGTCGTAGTAGTAGTAGTAGTAGTAATAGTAGTAGTAGTAGTATTAGTAGTAGTATTA
>CAUYUJ010019982.1:413080-433080 GCA_963575745.1 Prorocentrum cordatum
CACCACTCGGCGTGGTCCCCGCACCGTTCGGGCCCCCCCCGCTCGAGAGGCCCGGCGTCGTTGCCACCGCCTCCTCTTCTTCCACCGCCTCCTCCTCCTCCTCCTCCTCCTCCTCCTGCTGCTCGTCCTCCTCCTCCTCTTCCCCCTCCTCCTCCTCTTCCTCCTCCTCGTCGCCGTCGCCGCCGCCGTCGGAGGGGAGGAGCCCCTCAAGAGGCACGGCGTGTCCCTCCGGGCGCTGGAGGAGCCCGCGCTCTTTGCGTCCTGGGCGGGGAACAGGTCCACGTCCATGTCCACGGCCTAGCGGGCGGGTTCTTGCTCGCGGATGCCGCCCCGCGCGGACCGTCTCCATGCGACCGCGTATCCACGGGATCGCGCCCTGGCATCCAGTTTGCGAGGGCGTCGATGTGGACACGTTCGCCGCTCGTGATCTGTTTATTGTTTGTGTTCCTCTCTTTCTCTCACTCTTTTCCGCTCCTTCTCGCGTTATCTCTTTATTTCGTTGTTCTGTCACCGTCTCTCTGTCTGTCTCTCGCTGTCTCTCTCTTTCTCTCTCTCGCTCTCTCTCTTTCTCTCTCTGGCCGCCCCTTGAGGCGGATGAGGGGGAGGAGCAAGGAGGGAGGAGGAAGGAGGCAGAAGTGAGAGGATGAGGGGGAGGAGGAGGCGGAGGAGGAGGAGGCTGGGAGGAATGGGGGAGGAGACGGAGAGGGAGAAGGATTTGGGTGGACGAAAGCGGGGCGGATCGTCGAGCAGTATCCCTCGTCCACTGCATCAAACGTCCCCGAGATCCGCCGATATTATGCTTGATGTTTTGCTTCTGGATCCGTTCTTGATGGCCCCATGGGGCCCCGAAGCGGCCCCGTATAGGAAGCATCAGCAGATTCACCATACTACTCTTACGGCCAAGACGCTGACAGATGGACCGCTTCGGGTTCGGAGGGGGCTCGATGCTCTTTGGGTCACTCTGTGGCTGTTAACTTACACTCTGGCCCTCCTCATGCGCCCGGGCGCTCGTCGCGCCCCGAAATGAGCAAGGGGCTTCGCTCCTTCTCTGGCGCTCCTGATTTCAGCAGCCCGACTGAATTCTTGAATCGGGCCTGTCCTTCTACAAGAGGATACTCAAAAATAGTCAAAACATAATTTGGGAACGATATTTTGAGTATGTTCTGGCTATTGTGAAAAAGTTTCGAATATTTGTTTCGTCGAAGATCCTCCTGCAGGGGGACATGCCCGACCTAACTCTGGCGCTCCTTCTTGCAGCAGCCCGACGGTCTCCTCGGAGGCCTGGGAGGGAGCCACGTCGGGCAGCCCAGAACCCCGACGTCAGGATTGCTTCATGACCCAGACCCTCCTCCTCCTCCTCCTCCTCCGCCTCCTCCTCCTCCTTCTCCTCCTCCTCCTCCTCCTCCTCCTCCCTCCTCCCTCCTCCTCCTCCTCTCTTCTCCTCCTCCTCCTCCTCCTCCTCCTCCTCCCTCCTCTCCTTCTCCTCTCCTCCTCCTCCTCCTCCCTCCTCCTCCTCCTCCTCCTCCTCCTCCTCCTCCTCCTCCTCCTCCCACTCCTCCTCCTCCTCCTCCTCCTACTACTCCTCGAGTCATGACGACAGCAATGTTTTCCACAATTTTCTGCCTCTGCGGGCCCCCACCGGGCCTCAGGACCGGCAACAAAACGACCCAGGATGAAACACGGGCGCCGGGAACGGTCGAAACGGCCAGGGGCGCACTGACCTGGGTCTGGGTGCAGGATCCTGCAGGACCAGGATCTTGCAGGCCCGGACTGGCCTGGGTCTGGATGGACCCGGGCCAGCAGATCCCCGACAGAAGATAGCGACAGACCTTCCGCCGTGATCTCCGCATGCTTCGAGGGTGTCTTGGAGCGGCCCTCGCGCAGGGCCGCCGCGGCGAGGCGCTCGGAAGTCCTCTGCGGACGGCCCCCGTGGCGGCCTCTCCTCGCGAGCTCACCGCGGGGGCCTCCCGCGCGGGCGGCCCTGGGCCGCGGGGGGGGGGGGGGAATGGCCCGCCGATTCGACGGCGGGGTCCGCGCTTCCGCCTCGGTTCGGCTGGATTGAGCGTTTGTTTTATGATGTTCCAACCTATTTTAGCTTTGGTCACCAGAAAGAATGCCGAGCGCCAGAAAAGCATCCCCAAACTCGAGGATTTTCGCGTGTCGGGCCCTGGGAGACACTCGTCCGACACTGTTTCGGCACTATTTCGACAGTTTTTCGACACTTTTCCGGATGCTCGAAATTGTTTCTGGGATGTGGTCTTGAAGTACGATGGGAGCAACGTAACGCTTGTTTGTCCTTGAGATTCAGGCAAGTTTACTTGTTCGGCGTTCACCCCCCCCAACACCCTCGCCCCTCTTCAGTCGAATGCGAGCGTGCAAGTGCCTCTCGACTTGCGTGGCTTCCGCACGTCAAGTCGTTTGGGCTTCCGCACGTCAAGTCCTTTGCGGCTTGCTTCCGGTTCAGCCCCCACCCCCCGTCCATGCAGGTAAATTTATTTGCCAGAGTCTACAGCAAGAACGTGCTCTCTGGGCTCACCGGCCTCGGCCGGGGGCAGCCCGAGCCGGGCGCGTCGCGACCTGGCTTCGAGTCGGTCTGGGCACGAGGCCGTCGGCGGCCCGATGCGCCTCCGACCCGACGCGGTGTCTTTTCGTGGCTCGATGCAGCTCGGGCCCGGAGGGAGGAGCGCTTGCGGGGGCGGGGAGGCACGGCGGCGGGGCACGTCGCTGCTCAGGCCGTCGCCCCCCCCCCCCCCCCGGGGGCGATCGGGGCAGCGCCAAGATCTCCCTTTGAGCAGGCCCGGCGCCTGCCCGCCACGCGCGTGGATGCGCCGCCTCCTGCGCGCGGTGCGCATGCCGCCCGAGGTGCTGCTGGGGCTGGAGGCGGGGCTCGGCGCGAACGGTTTTTGGGCGACTTCGTGGACCCGCGTTGTCGTTCTGACTCCCCTTTGCAGCGAAGGCGGAACGAAGACAAAACCCAGACCCCCGACGTCATGATTTTTCATGACGTCGACCCCCAGAGGTTTCGACCCATTCCCCGGGACCAGTTTTCCATCCCGAGTCGTTCTTTTGACGGTCCTGAGGCCCACTCAGGGCCCCCAGAGGCCGAGAGTGTTGCAACGCCTCCCGTCATGATGCCTGTTTCATTAACCTCGAGGGGGTCTGGGAACGAGGGAGCACGAAAACAGCGCGAAAACGAGCCGCACTGCTTTGTCGGAAACTGGAGCATATACATGACCAGTGGCGGGCGGCTTTTCAATCCCAGGACTTTTTTGAGGGTCGGGGACGATGTCGGGGTGGTGTGGTGTATACTTTTTTCCCCCTTTCCCCAGGGAAACGACGAAGAATGTACCACCAGGATCCCGTAGACACCATGCTCCGCTTCCCCGTGCGAGGTTCAGTGCGAGGCCAGACTTAAGGGCGTCGGTGTATGCGGAGTTCGGCCCCTTCCTTTGGCTTGGCATCGCTTGGACGCGTGCATTTTTCCTTCGGCGAGGATCATCGAGAAGCCTCCTTGACCGTTTGGCGAAAAAACCACGCACGAAACCAAAAAAAACACAGGAAATGGACGTCCGAGCGATGGCCAGTTGGCCGAGCCCTGGCCGGAGGCCGCCGGGGCGCCCCACGCGGCGCGGGGCGGCCCCCTGGCGCAGCGGGCCCTGTGGCTGCCCGGCCCGGGCCCCGGCCTCCGCCTCTGCCTGTCGCGGCAGCTCTCGTCGCCGCCGCGCCTCTCGCTGCGGGCGGTGGCCGGGTGGCCCGAGTAGGCGGGTGGGCCTCAAGTCTTTTTCCACCACCGCTGCCACCTGTAGGACGGGGGAGGAGGGGAGGAGGAGGGGCTCCTCCTCCTCCTCCTCCTCCTCCTCCTCCTCCTCCTCCTCCTCCTCCTCCTCCTCCCTCCTCCCTCCTCCCTCCTCCTCCTCCCTCCTCCCTCCTCCCTCCTCCCTCCTCCCTCCTCCCTCCTCCCTCCTCCCTCCTACTCCCTCCTCCTCCTCCCCCTCCTACCTATGGAATTGGTGGTGGAAGATGGGCCCATCATGTGTGCCCGACGCCGACGGGGCTCTCGCCGCCCTGGCCACCGCGCTCGGCGCGGGCGCCGACGTGCGGCCGCATCCGGCACTGCCAGGAGCAGCGGCTTCCCCGCAGGTTCTTCACGGTTTTCGGCTTTGGGGGCCTTGACCCCGACTCGGGGCCGTCAAAGAACGATTCAGCATGAAGAACCAGTCCAGGGGAAGGTGTCGAAACCTATGGGGGTCGACGTCATGAAAGAATCATGACGTCGAGGGTCTGGGAGCGAGGGGTGGGGGGGGAAGTGAGAAGGGGCTGGCCCTCTCAGAAGACTCGGAAGTCCTCCAGCAGTCTGAGAAGTTCTCTTTCTGAGGCTTCCACGAAGACGCAGATCACGTCTCAGAAAAGACCCGAGGGCTTCTGAGAAACCCCGCCGCCTTCTCTGAGAATGCCTTCTCCCTCTCGCGCGCCCCCTCCGCTCGCCGCCGACAAGGAGTGCTTACGGTGGCCGCCGCCGCGGCAGACGAGCCCCCGGAGCCGAACCACCCAACGGTGCTCGTCTCGGCGAGGGCTGGCGAGGCGGTCCTGCGGGGTGCCCACCTGCAGGCTCAAGTCGGGCATGTCCCTATAGTCAAAAACAGTCAGGAAATAGTATGGAAACGTTTTTTTCTACGATGCGCTCTTGAAATTTGGCGGAACGTTTGATATTTTTCCCGACCATCCTGTGGTGTTGGGTCTTCGTTTTGAAGAGACGGTCCCCGCGTTCCTCTCCTCCTCTTCCCCTTCCTCCTCCCTCCTCCCCTTTCTCCCTGCGTTTCATCCACCCAGTACAACGTTTCGTGGCCCCATATTAGGGAGCCCCACCTACGGTCCCAGTGCTACCGTCCGCATGCGTCCCGCACACCCAGTACAGCGTTTCGTGGCCCTCCTCCCCCTCCTCCCTGCGTTTCACCCACCCAGTACAGCGTTTCGTGGCCCCATAGGGAGCCCCACCGAAGGTCCCAGTGCTGCTGTCCGCGTGCGTCCCGCACACCCAGTACAGCGTTTCGTGGCCCCATAGGGAGCCCCACCGAAGGTCCCAGTGCTACCGTCCGCATGCGTCCCGCACACCCAGTACGGCGCTTCGTGGCCCCATAGGGAGATCCACCGAAGGTCCCAGTGCTACCGTCCGCATGCGTCCCGCACACCCAGTACAGCGTTTCGTGGCCCTCCTCCCCCTCCTCCCTGCGTTTCACCCACCCATTACAGCGTTTCGTGGCCTCATATGGAGCCCAACCGAAGGTCCCAGTGCTACCGTCCGCATGCGTCCCGCACACCCAGTACAGCGCTTCGTGGTACCATAGGGAGCTCCACCGAAGGTCCCAGCGCTACTGTCCGCATGCGTCTCGCACACCCAGTACAGCGTTTGGTGGCCCCATAGGGAGCTCCACCGAAGGCCCGAGTGCTACCGTCCGCATGCGTCCCGGAAGCCCAATTTGGCATTTCGTGGCCCCATAGGGGGCTCCAACCAAGGCCCCAGTGCCACCGTCCGCATGCGTCCGGGATATGTAATTTGGCATTTTCACCCGCGCAGTTCAGCGCTTCGTGGCCCCATAGGGGGCTCCACCGAAGCCCCCAGTGGGACCGTCCACATGCGTCCAGGAAGCCCAATTTGGCAGTTTTGCTCACGCAGTAGAGCGCTTCGTGGCCCCATGGGGAGCACCACCGAAGCCCTCAGTGGGACCGTCCGCATGCGTCCCGGGAAACCCAATTCGGCACACCACCCACACAGTACAGCGTTCCCCCCCGCCCAGTGCAGCGCTTCGTGGCCCCATAGGGAGCTTCACCGAGGCAGATATTCACAATTACGGTACCCACACTGCATATGGTTGGGACCTTCACCAGGATGATTTAAATTTTCGCCCAAAATCCGCGGGTAGGAGGACATGCCCGACCTAATTGCAGGCCAAGCACATCTTTGCCACCGTGCCGGCCAGCGGCAAGCTGCGCCGCGGGTCGCTGGTGTCAGTGTTCGCGGCGGCCCGCGAGACCCAGCAGGGGACGAACAGATCACGATATATCTCCTGGAGAGCCCTCGTCGCCGCGGCTGGATTCTCCCCACGAGGTTCAATGGCCAGATTGCGCCCTGCATGAGGAGTCTGGGAGAGGTGCGGTATCGGTACCCTTTCGTCCCCCCAGCCCATCCGGGGGATTTCTCCGCGCCAGACGACCTAGAGGCTGGCGGAGAGGAGGCTGCTGTGGGGGAAGCAGTTCGGCGGCTCGTGCACACGCGCTACCCAGACGGCGCCGGCGGTGCATCGACAGAGGCCATCTTCGTCGGCAACGGGATCTGGTGCCCGCCCGGGGGCGTGCGGATGTCTGCCGGCTTCGTGCCCGCAATGGCCTTGCCCTCCATGAACGGCGTCAGGGTCTCCCACGGCAGCCTGGCGCCCGCCAAGTCGGTGCTGCCAGAGTGGCTGGTGCCGCAGAGCGCCTCCTCGGCCGCCACGGTGCTCAGTGGAGGAAGAGGCACTCCTTTTTCGGCCTCCTGGGATGCCTTCGTCGCCACCGCTGGATTCGCCTCGAACTTCTGACCCCAGGAGAGGTCCCAGGCGCAGCGGTATCGGCACCTCGCTCTTGGTTTTGGCTTCCCCAGGTGCACATCCTGGCCCCCGAGCCCGGCGAGCGCGTGCTGGACCTGTGCGCCGCCCCTGGCGGCAAGACCCGGCTCGCCGCCGAGCTGATGCACAACCGGGGCGAGATTGTGGCCGTGGAGTCCAGCGAGCCCCGGCTGGCGCGCCTGAGGCAGTTGCTCGCGCACGCAGGCGCCCATCGAGGGGCAGAGAGCCCCCCGGACCCTGATGTCAGGGCGAAGGCGTGGTCTCGCTGAGGTCCCCGTCCTCGCAGCAGGGATCATCACTCTGGGCGATCTGGCCTGATACATCTGGAGCAAAAAAGACCCCCTTGTCTCGAATGTTTTTGTTGGCCCTCCTCACTTCGGTCCCCTCCCAGAGGATCGGGGGTCCTTGAATTGCTGATCAGGCGCGAGCATCGTGGAGTGCGTGCTGGCCGACGGGGCGAAGTGGAGGAGCGGCTCCCCCCGGAGGCCCTTTGACCGCGCGCTGGTGGACGCTCCCTGCTCCGCGTCGGGCCTGTGGCCCAGGCTGGACTGGAAGCGGGTCACGCCCGACGGCGTCGCAGCGCTCGCGGCCCAGCAGTTCAGCTTGCTGGCCGCCGCTGCGCGGGAGGTCCTCAGCATGCATCTCATGGGAGGTTTGATTCAGCATCGGCGCGGTTAACGAATCAGTTCCGTGGTGAAAGCACGCCAGTTCAGGCATGATGAACCCCGCCACATCTGGCTTTGTCCCGCGTAGTCCGGCTTACATGGTTAATCCTGCGGGCTCCACCCGGGCGAACCGAAATCGGGTTCAATCGCCCTGAATCGTTCTCTTACGACGACTTCCCAGAAGTTGCGTCCTAGAGTCGGGGAAACGTAAGACTCGGGTAAGCAGGAACTCCCGTTTGCCGACGTTTTCTGACGAGCGCGTCCTGGATGTTGGCGGCCCAGTTTTCGTGGGATGTCTGCAGCGGGAGCTCGCTCCGAATTGCAGATTGGGTCTCGCCATTTTTATGATGTCCCGTCGGGCCAACCCGAGTCCCGCGTATCCGAGTCTTACGTTAAAGTCGGGCCTGCCCCTCTACACGAGGAGTATTCAAAAATAACCCCAAAAAAGTCAGAGGACGATTTTGTCGAACATTTTCGTTCGAATGCGTTTTGAGCATTTCTTGGGGTATCTTTGGTTTTTCATCGAACATCCGCCTGTAGGGGGACATGCCCGATAGAGGTCCGCCCCGGCGGGGTCGTGGTGTACTCGGTGTGCTCCTACCTGCCGCAGGAGACCCTGGCCGTGGCGCTCCGCGCGCTCGCGGAGCTGCCGCTCGAGCTCGACGGCGAGATCGGCCGCGGCGGCACCTCGGGCGCGGGTCTGCACGGCGGCTGGGGCGACGACTGCGACATGATGGGGTTCTTCTCGAGGCAGAGACGACCTTCACACGATGGGCCAATGTTCCACCGCCACCACCATGGTAAGGCAGGACGGGGGAGAAGGGAGGATGGGGAGGTCCTCCTCCTCCTCCTCCCCTCCTCCTCCTCCTCCTCCTCCTCCTCCTCCTCCTCCTCCTCCTCCTCCTCCCCCTCCCCCTCCTGCCTGTGGAAGTGGTGGGTGGAAGATGGGCCCGTCGTGCGCCAGCGTGCCACCGCGGAGCTCCGCGCGGAGGCCTTGGATCGGCCGCCAGCCGACCCTGGCCCGGAGCCCAGCGCCGACCCGAAGAGGCACCTGCGGCGACCCCCACGGGCCCAGACCCCCGACGTCGTGACTCGAGTTACGTCGGGCACGTCCTTCTACAGGAGGAGAATTCGAAAATAGTCAGCCTCCCGTCGTGATTTTGTCGTTCCTCGAGGGGGGTGTCCGGGAATCGCTGTGATCGCGCCGTCTTCTCTGCCTCGACCGTCGTGGTGCGCTTTCGGCGGCTGGCGACGCCGGCGCTGGGGGGCGCCCGGCTGCGGCGGCGGCCCGGAGAAAAGTCGCGGCGCCCGCGCGCGGCGAGGCGGCGCGGCGGGCCGTGTGTGCGAGCCCTCCGCGGCCAGCCGGGCCCCCCAGGTGGAGCCGGCAGTGCGGTGGCCAGCACGGGCCATCCCGGGCCATCTTCGGGCCATCTTCCCAGACCCCCTCGAGGAATGAAACGTCATGACGGGAGGCGTTTCGCCATCTTCGGCCTCTGAGAGCCCTTCCCAGGGCCTCGGGGCTGGCAAGGAACGACTCGGGATGACAAAACCCAGTCCTGGGGAATAGGTCGAGGCCTCGCGGGGTCGACGTAATAAAAAAATCATGACGTTGGGGGGTCTGGGTTAATGGCCATCTCGGGGCCGTCCTGGCGCTTCCGAGGCGTCTTGGGGCCCTCCCGTGGGCCCTGTGGGGCCCTCCTGGGCGACTTGGGTGTCACCTTGGGCGGCCTCTTGTGGCCCCCTCTCTTCAGCAATGGGCCGTCTGGGGGCAGTGGTTGGACATCTTGGGGGCAACCATGGGCAGGCAACACCATATAAGATTCAGGTTGCGCTTTGACAGTAAGCGGTAGGGGCCCAGTGATTGTAAAAATGTTTCCCGTGCGTTTCCGCTCGAGGAAAGTGTGCCCCCCGCATCGGATCTTGTGTGTATAACGGTGTCCAGAGAGCCCTGCTTGAATCTTTTGCATACAATCCTGGACGATAGTGAAGTCCCGAGGGCAATGCACGAGAGCAGAGAACTGTTTCTGTTGTGAGCCCGCTCGAGGATGGCGCGCCCCCCTCAACATACGAGGATGGGAAGGTTACAGGACTCCCCAGGACGACCCAGGAGGCCCTGGGAGCATGGACCCGTAGCGATTCAAGCAGGATCGTGACCCTGGGAGCGCGGAGCCACCGTCATTTACCAGGTGGCCTTGGCCCTGGGAGCGCGCAGCCAGGAAGCTACAAGGGCTCGTGGCCCCGAAAGCGCGGACCCCGTGTAATCGACAACGGGTCTTGGCCCTGGGAGCGCAGACGCAGCGCAAATGACAGGCGGCCGCGGCCCAGGGAACGCGGACGCAGCGTGCTTCACAAGGGTTCGTGACCCGGGGAGCGCGGCTCCAGCGTAATTGAGCAGGGGCTGGCCCACGGGGCGCGAACCTAGCGTAAGTCATGAGAGGCCGTGGCCCTGGGAGGCGCGGGCGCCGAGCGCGGATCCCGTGCAATGCCCCTAACAAGAGGCCGTTGCCCCTTGGAGCGCGGATCCAGGGTAGTAAGATACGAGGGGTCGTGGCCCCGGGTGCGCGGAGCCAGGGGAATCTACAGGGTACAGTGGAGGCCCATGTCAAGGAACGCCCTGCTTGCCCCCAGGGTGCCCTGGGTTTCTTGGGTTTCGAGGGCTTTCCTATGGAAAGCGTGATGCTCCCACACCATGAGTGCCCAACTGACTCCCAAGACGCCTGGGGAGGCCTCCAAGAGGACTCCCAAGAGGGCCCCAGTGCGGGCCAGATCATGGAAGCTTCTTTCAACAGATCTGGCGCTCAACGGCTTGATGAGATCCTCCTCCTCCTCTTCCTCCTCCTCCTCCTCGCCCGAGATGAGCTCAAAGACCAGTGGACGTCCTGGGGTCTCAGGGTTGGGTTTCTCGTGGCAGGTGCCTTGTGGACTGGCCTCCACTGCCTCGTGTGGCCTCGGTGGCTCAGGCCGGCTGCGGTCTGCCACGAGTCGCGGTGCTGGGATCGCGAACCGAGTGCGATTTGCCTGGTGCTGTGGGCGTGGGAGCGGGGGGCCAGGATCAGCTACCAGGGATCGCTGCCCTGGGAGCGCGGCGCCAGCGTCGTGTGTTCGGAATCGTGGTCCTGGGGGGGCGGAGCGGGGTTCATTCCAACAAGGGGTCGTGGCCCTGGGAGCGCGGAGCCAGCGCAGTCGACGAGGGATCGTGGCCGAGGGGGCGCGGACGCGGCTCAATTCACAAGTCATCGTGTGTGGCCTTGGGAGCGCGAGCCCTCCAGCGTAATTTACGAGGGATGGTGGCCCTCGGACCCTTGAAGTGCTAGCGCAACGTAAGTTTCAAGGGATCGTGGCCCTGGGAGCGTGGGAGCAGCGTAACTTACAAGGAGCCGTTGCCCAGGGAGCGCGGGCGCAGCGTACTTTTCGAGGGATCGCGTGCCTGTGAGCGCGGAACCAGTATAAGTGACAAGGGGCTGTGGCCTTGGGAGCGCTGACGCAGCATAATTTACAGGGTATCGTGTGGTCTTGGGAGCGCGGGCCATCCAGCGTAATGTACAAGGGATGGTGGCCCTTGGAGCGCGGACTCAAAGAAAGTTTCAAGAGATTGTTTTGTGCTCCTGGGAGCGAAGAGCACTGGTACTTGTTGACTGGGCTGGCCCTCCGAGTGCGGATCCGGGCTCAGGAGACGCCATGACGCTTCCCGGACCTCTTTTCTGGGGCGCGTTCTGACCAGCATCTCGAGGCGAATCTGGCGGTGGCGAAGAGGGCCTCCCAGGAGGCCACCGAAAAAGAGGAAGCGAGGCAAGGTTGGTGGTATGGGTACCTTCTCCTCCTCGGAGCTTTGCCTTCCCAGGTCGACGCGGCGGCGACGCCCGCGCGAGAGCGCGGAACGCCGCCACGTGGCGAGCACTCGGCCGACGCAGTGAGCGATCGGCCTCGCAGGGGAGGCCGCGACCGTCCGAGGTCGAGCGGCCCGCGCGGCGTCGGCGACCCAGGCCCACGCCATCGCGACTTGAGCCTCGCGTGCTCCCCGGACCCCCCATCGAGCAACGCACAGATCGTGGCGGTTTTTTTTTTCGCCGTTCTCGGCCTCTGGACGCCCTTACCGGGTCTCGAGACCGTCAGAAAACGACTCAGGATGAGGAGCTGGCCCCGGGGAATGGGTGGGGTGTTGCTAGAAGTGCCGCTGGCCCAAAGGTGCCTCCAGCTTTTCGCTCCAGTTTGGAGCCCCTGGGGCCCCCTGGGCCTCGCAAGGGGTGCCCTGGAACCCCCGAGAACCCCAGGGGTACCTTGGGCGCCAGGGGCACTTCTAGCAACACCCGACTGGGGGTCCCGCGTCGTGAGCAACATCGCGGCGTCGGGGGCCTGGGTCGGGCGCTCGACGACGTGGTCGTCTCGGCGTGCGGGCCCCCCCCGGGCCCTCGCGACCCCGTGCCCGGGGGTGGTGCCTCGCCCCGGGGCCGTGCCCGATGGACAGGCCCTGCACCCGGGGCCTGGCAGCGGGCCCCACGGGCCGAGGCCGAGGAAGAGCACGCCGGGAGGGGCACAGAGAAGCGCGTCGAGAGGGGACCCCCGCTGCGTCGACGAGGGGCTTCCTGGAGGCCCAGAGGGGGCGGAGAGCGCCCAGGGACCAGGAGTCTCATGCCTCGAGCCTCGATCCACCCCGTGTCCCTTCCTTTTTGCGAAGGGGCGGCAGCGGCCAGGGAGGTCGATCCTCATCCCGGACTTTCGTCGGAGACCTGGGCGTGCCCTGTTGGCCAGGCCAGGAGGGCGCGTGCGCCGATCCTGAACATGGTGCAAGAGGTCAAGGAAGACGTCCGGCTTCGTTGCGCCGTGGATGTTCCAGTCGGGCAAGGGTGGCAGTCACTGAGCGTCCTCTGTTCCTCCCTGGCCCCTCACTTGCGTTCGCCTCCTGTCCTGCCTCTCCCTCTCCCCCATGTCGCTGCGTAGACACGCGCGGGCCACGGCCCATGCGCAGTACGAAAGACAAGGATGGGCGCGAGTTGGGGCTCGTGCCCTCCAGCCTGCCCGAGCTCGGGCTCGGAGCATCGTCGCGCCGCTCGTCTCGAGGGCAACGTTGGAGTGTGATAGCCTCCAGGGGGGATGCATCGACCCCTATCATCGCCGATATGGGCTCCGCTGGCCCACCCCGCCCAGGAGCGTGTGCTTCCTGCTACCAGGGGCCTGTCGCCGATCCACAGCATCGGCGATGCATCACCGACTCCGGCTCGATACCTCCCCCTTTGGACCCGGCCCCCCCCCCCACACGTCTGGGCACCTCCTGTCCCTCCCTCCCTCAGGAGGGGAAAAAACACACAGACACAATTAATCGTCGATCCCGAGGAAAATATGGGAAAATATGGGAAGTGGTGGGGAAGACAAAAACCAAGAAACTATACGAAAATATGGGAAATCTTTTTATTTGTGTGTATTTATTTGTATGTCCCAGTTTCCCTTCACTCCCATCATCCTCGCGCCGCTTGCCCGCCCGCTGCAGCCGGCCCCTTCGGCAGGGGCGCTGGCGCCCCGAGCTCGCCAGCGCGGCCTCCCACGGCCCGGGCCTCCGACGGCCGTGGCTCCCGGCCGTGCGCGGCTGCGGGTCGCATATAGCCCCTCGGGGGCCCGCGTCGACCGGGTCGGTGCCTTGGCATCGCTCGGAGGTGTGCATTTTTCCTTCGGCGAGAACTATCGAGGAGCATCCTTGATCATTCGGGGAAAAAAGCCACGCGCGAAGCCGGAAAAAGCACAGGGAATGGACGTCCGAGCGATGGCGAGGTGCGATTCGACACCGAGCTCGGTCGGCCCGGCCCGGTTCGGTGCCGAGGCTCCGACGGCCCGGAGCGCGCCACCACCCGCCCGCCCGCCCCTGCGCCCACGGGCACCGCGGGGCGGACGGGCGAGCGGGCGAGCCGGCGGGCGGAGGCGTGGGCGCCGTCGTCATCGAACTATTTCTCCCTCGCCGCTCTGATTCAAGCAGTGGCGAGGCGTCCCAGCATGCCTGTAGCCCTGCCAAGCAATGTTCTAATAACCTGCTGTGGTGTCCACGAAATGTTCTTAGAACATTTCTGGCTGGGACTGCTTTGTTTTAACACACCGGGTTTATTTATGCTTTAAGAACATTGTTTTTGCTCTTAGGACATTGTAGGGCTCGACGAACATTTCGTGGTAGGACTATAGGAATGCAGGGACGGTCGGTCCCTGCTCAACTTATGTAGCACAGACGAACATTATTCGTTTCGCCACCTCGGTGTTGCCACGTGACGAGTGGACGAACGTGTTTCCGCTCCATGCGTTGCCACGTGGCGAAATTACAGTAAGCATAGTGGTTATTGTTGTTCGACCCCCAGGCGATGCCACCGGACTGGCAGAGCAAAGCTTTATCTATTTGGCATCCTCGCGTTGCCACCTGACTCACCTGACGTGGGTAAATGGGCGATTATTTCGCCCTCTTGCTTCGCGACGCAGCGACTACCGTGAAGTACTATTTGCTTTCGCCCTTCCATTCGTTGCCACGTTCTGTGGAGAGCAGGATGAAATGGGTGTCCGCTCCCATGCGTTTCCGCGTGACGAGTAGAGTCGAACATGGCCCTCCCATTCCCGAACTATTCCCGGGTGCATTCCGAAGCTTTCTGTCGGGCGGTCGGGCTCAATCAACAATCACGGATGCAAACGTAAGTGATCGACCAGGGCAAGGCTGGAATTCTCGGATACTTACGCAACACACGGATACAACGAATAGGCGTTTTTGTTGCGTAGCCATGTGACGGGTAGAGCAGAATGTGATATGTGTGTGTGTGTGTGTGTTCCGCCTCTTTTCGTTGTCACGTGACGAGTAAAGTAGAACTGTATGGCTCCCGCTCCCAGTGATCGTGCTGCTTTTTCCCCACCAGGCGCTGTCCTTCGAAAATGCAGTAGGCTGTCTGTTTTCCGCTCCTCGGCGATGCCACGTGATTTGTTTCTTTCCCACCCCATGGATCGTATTCGTTTCTTCCCCACCCCCGGGAACTGCATTGCCGCGTGATGAGCAGAGTCTGATGGTCTTCCCCTGGGCTGGGACTGCTGCCGTGGAGCGAGAAAAAGGCGGGGAGAGGCGGGGAGCCCGGCTAGGGATCGGCGGCAAGCGAGGAGGGGAAACGAGAAGGAGAAGTTGTTTTGCGTAGGGGGGCACATGCGAGCCCTGCCCCTCCCCCCCAAACTTTTTCGAGGGGGAGGGTGGGGTTCACTTCGTTCGGGAGCTAGGGGTAGGGTTCGCATGTGGCCCCCTATTGTTTGCCTTCGGGGAAGGCTTGGAACACTTCTCAGAAGGCCGGGGGACTTCTGGAGCTCCTGAGAAGGCCTTCTCCTTCTCCTTTCCCCCCTCGCTCGCCGCCGAAGAGGGAGGTCCAAGGTAAGGGAGGGTAGCTTGCAGGGGCTGCAGAGGGAAACGAGGGGGGAAGGGGGGGGGGCTCGGCAGGAGATCCACAGGGGAGGGCGGGGGTGATTAGCCTCCGGAGGGCGAGAAAAAGAATGGAGCGGGGGGGGGGTCCTGGCTGGGGATGTCGAAGGGAGGGGGGGGATTATAAGCTTGCAGGGGCCGTAGGGGGGGAAGGCCAGAAGGGGGGGGGAGGGGAGCTTCCCCGGGGCGAGAAAACAGGGCGAGGGGGGCCGGGGCTCCCAGCTGCGGAGGGAGGGGGGGCAGCCAAGGCCCCCCCCCCCCCGCACTTTGCTCGGGCCCTTCTGGCGCGCTCTCTCGACGGTCCGATGCGGCCCGGTGTGGATCGCTCCTGCCCCTGTCCCCCTCCGACTCGCGGATCCATCCCTGATGGCCCTGGGGGCCCGGTCACGGCCCCCTGGATAATGGGGGAGGAGGGAGGGGAAGGAGGGAGGGGAGGAGGGAGGGGAGGGAGGAGGGAGGGAGGGGGAGGAGGGAGGGGGAGGAGGGAGGGGAGGGAGGGGAGGGGGAGGAGGGAGCGGGAAGACGAGTCTGCGTTTGCGGCCCGCCGAAGCCCAGCCTGCTCCAGAAGCCGCTCCATGAGCTCTGGCTCTTGTTCCTCACTCCTCCTTCCTTTTGGCAGGGGGCGGGCGGCGGGCGGGAAGCCGTTCTACGTTCAGTGCCCTCCTATAGTTTATTTTTTGACCCACTTCTCATGCCGCCGACATCGCAGAGCGGATTTCGTTCGGAAAACGACAGGATTGGCCCGGAGTGTCCCGGAGAATTTCGTTCCGGACTTCGAGGCGAATTTCGCGCGGATGTTTTTCGGGCCAGGAGCGAAGACCCAAACAGCATCCACGCGCAACTCATTCTGTTGTTCATTCTCGCCGTCTCGGGGTTTTGCAGCGGCAGGAGCGCACGCAAGCATCCGCGGCAGCGCGTCTGCAAAGGTCGGTGCAGTGGCACTTCTTCCGGGCGAGGTCCCGCGAGGCCTCGACGCCCCGCCCCGGCGTCGGCAGCTCGCGCCCCCCTCCTCCGTCCCTGCTTATGCCGCGGGGCGCCCGAGCCCCGGGGGGGCGGAGAGCATGTGCGAGATCGGGGCTCGGGGGGCGGGGGTCCGTGCCAGCGGGGGTCGGTCAGAGCGCCGGATCTGGCGGGATCTTGCAGGGCCAGGGGCGCACTGGCCCGGGCTTGGGTGCAGGATCCTGCAGATTTTGCAGGATTCTGCAAGGCCTGGCTGATCCGGGTCTGGATTGACCCGGGTCAGCAGATCCCTGAGAGATGGCCGAAGAAGTGAGGCCGGGGTCGAGGAGAAGTCGGGCGGGTGGTGGTCGGGGGGGGGGATCTAATCAATTGGGGGGTGAAGGAAAGGGCCCCTTAGGGCTCCCCGCTGGCTCCCACACGGGCCCTTGAGGGCCCCTTTGGGAGCGAGCAGGGGCCCAAATGGGTCCCTGACGGGTCCTTTGGGGCCCTTTCCTTCCCCCCTCGTTTTTGGATGCTCGTTTTGGAGACCTTCCCGGGGCCCACCTAACGAATCTGCTCGTCTCTAGTTCGACCCCAGTTCGACTCAAATTCGTCTCCTTTTCGACTCAGGTTCGACTCGGGTTCGACTCAGGTTCGGCTCAAAGTCGGCTCACATCGACGGACGTTCGACGCAGCTTCGACGCATGAGTGGAGCGAGTGTCTCCAGGAAAGTCCCCAGAATGAGCATCCAATCATTTGGGTCACCCCCCATTGCCACCCGCCCGATGGGCTTGAAACGGTCACATGGTCGGAGATCTAGTAAGGGGCAACATTGAGGGGGGGATAGGCTCAGGTCCAGGCCTCCCAGATGGGGTCGGGAGTAGATGGGGTCGGAGGTCGCGCCGCATAACCGATGCATCCGCGATGCGGCTCGATGCGGAGCCCGATCTTCTCCACGCTGGCGTCACCAGTGCATCGCCGCCGTTGCCGGTGCATCGGCGATGCATCGGCGACGCGGCGAGGTCCTCCTACCCTGGGGTCCCGATCGCCTTCGGAGTCGCCAGCGGGGGGGTGGGCCTGTCGTGGATGTGCGGGCGATGTACCCGCCGACTCGAGCTCGATGGCTGCATCCCTGGGCCCGTCCCCCCCCTCGGTCTTTCCCCCCCTCATCTGGGTCCCGTCGGAGGCCGCCCGGCGCGGCCTCCCCGCGCGGCCGCCATGAGCAAGCGCTCGGCCGAGGACTCGGCGGGCGGCGCGGCGCCCGCCGCGGGGCGCCCGGTGCAGCAGCTGGGGAGCGGTGCAGGACCTCTGGGGCGCGCGCGTGGAAAAATACACCACAGGGGAAGTGGCAGTCAGTGGTGCCCAACATTTTGGGAAGCGCTCCCTCTGCCCGCTCTCGTTCCGTCGCTTTCTTGCTCTATCTCTCTCCCTCTTTCTCTATCTCTCTCGCTCTCTCTCTCTCTCTTTCTCTCGCTATATCTGTGCCTCTATAAACAGTTTACTTGACATGCCCTCCCAATTAATTTTGCAACCCTATCTACTCTCTACTCTTTATGTAGAGATGTGTATCTGTCTGTCTGTCCGTCTGTCTGTCTGTATGCATACATGCATGTATCTGTAGATGTACACGCACGTCCCTCTCTCACGAGGTGTACTTTGCCACAGGCACGGCTGGCGCGGCTGTCTCACGAGGAGGCCCGATTTTCGAGGACTTGGAGGAGGGTTTCCGACAGCAGCGGCGCCGCTCGCGGCAGCCCATCGCGACGCAAATGAGCCCTGCCGCGGCGGTGCTGTCCATGACCATGGGCGACTTTAACGGGGTAGCCCGCGCGGAGGACACGGTGGCACTCGCCACCGGGGAGGCTATGGGCCACGCGGACAGATCGGAGGAGAGGCGCGCGGGCCAGGTATTGTGGCGGCCGCGCGGGCTGCACGAGCTGCGGCAAGCTGAGCCTGGTCGCGGGAGACCGCGACGTGCTGCGGCCACCTCGACTGAGCTTATCGGAGTGCCGACGTGGCTGGCCAGTTGGACAGTGCTCTGCTCTGCGCTGCGTTGGAGTGGGTCCCGCACTTGTCGGCGCAACGGGCGTAGGCGTTCTCTCCGCGCTCCCCGAGCCACCGCCCGGTGGAGCGCGCGCCGACCAACGAAGAAGACGTCGTCAACCACCCAATGTGGGCAGCCCGTGTTGCGGCGAAACACATGGATCTCCGGGCTCAGAAAGCACGCTTGGGGCATTTCTCCGGCCTGGCAGATCTACGGCTCGTGAAGCAGGCAGTTCAGACCGTCTATGATTGCCTGCTGCGGAAGATGCTACAGCGCAACAGCAGGTGGATGAGGAGGACCACATGGACCGCACCATGCGGTTCATCAGAGCCGCGGTGCGGGGCAGCGCGGGGATAATGCGGACATGCGTCGCCCTCTTCCCACGCCAGGGCACCTTAGTCGCTATGCCGATCACGCTGGCCTGGCAGCGGGGTGCGAGGTTGCAGCCGTACCGCAGCTTGGTTGTGGAATTGGTTCGCGGTGCAGCAATCGATCGCCTGACCGAGTTGTCTGCCCAGCAGGCCGCGCTCCCCGCGGAGGAGCTGGGCGCTAGGAAGGGTCGCGTTCACAGACTAGTGCAGGGTCTTTCCCCTGAGCGCTCAGAGGGGAACCTCGGCGGCGGTGGATCTGCGCGGCGAAGTGCCCACAGATCCGGCTCGCTGCTCGCGCACTGGCAGGACATCTTTCTTTATAAACCGCCAACTCTTCGACGCATGGCTGGCTGATGATGCGCCGCCGCCACTGCCGCCGCACGACGACGAGGCGCGGCGACTGCAGCACAGCCGCGTGCTAATTGCCGTGGGGACTCTGCAAATTCAGCTTCTGGCCCCGACTGAATTCCGTTCCTGGCTTGGACGAAGCTCGACCCGGATGTATTTGGGCGCGTTGCAGGCGCTACCTAGCGTCGGAGGGCCCTTTCTGGCGGATCTCGAGGATTATGTTTGCGGCATCAGCGCCAGCCTTAAGGCGCTCCTACCGGAGGGCGACGGGCTTCTCCCAGACGGTCGCACAGGCCGCTCGCCAGCGAACGCGCGGATTTTGAACATCCCCAGCCCTTACACCAGGCTGATGGCAATCGCGGTGAGGCTGTGCGCAGAGGGTCCGCTGTCTGTTGCTATGTCTGTGGGCAAAAGGGGTTTGTGCCAGGCCGTTCGATGCTCTTGAGCGTTGTCGACGCGGACGAGGCCATGATGCTCACCGCTCTCTCGCGCGAGCGGGTGGCCGCCTCGCTCTTCGACTTCCAAGCGGCGTTTCGGAGCATTGCGCGCGCGCGCGTTCCTCCCGCGCGCCCGGCGAGGACGTCGAGGGCTGGGGTGGAGAAAAGGGGGCGGGCGGGTGGGGGGCGGGCATGGCGCGGGGGATCGCAGGGGTAGGGGTGGGGAGTTCCTGTATGTCTCGCAGCATTTTCTCGCCACTTGTGCGACGGGCAGAGCGAGTGTCTGGAGAATAGTGATAGGGCTGGTAGAGAGGGCGCGCTTTGTCTTGAGCTTCCCAAGCCGCGCGGAGCAATGGTCCTGATAATGCGATGTACCACGGAGCCAATGTATTATTATTTTTGTTGTTGTTGTGCAGCGTGCCTCACATTCAATTTCGAATCTGCCGGTCAAAACCCACCCCGCAACCTGTGCGTTTGGTCGGCTCTGCCCATCAATGCGACGAGTGCCCCGGGAGGGATGCCGATGGCGGCCACCAGCTCGAGAACACCACTAACACTGACATCGACACTGGCGGCGAACATCCCAGCCTCGTAGACCTCGAAATCGACGATCGTCCGACCGTCTCCCGCGCGAGGGGGATCTGCTCGGCGACCCCCACGACGCAGTGGAAGACGCAGGACCTGAGGGCGACGGCGTGGAGCAGGAGTCCGAGGACATTCATTTGACGAGTTGACATACTCAGACTTCTTTTAAACGCGCCCCCTCGCTCGGCGACTTGCTCCGCGCCGATGGCGGGGGCGCTGAGAGCCCCGCGCCGCCCGACATTCCCCCGCCCAGAGAAGTGCTCCGCACCGACGACGGCAGTGACGCAGATCAACGGAGTGGATCGGGCGTCGCCAAGAAGCTCGCTGCTTTGCAATCGCGCGCGAAACAGCGACCCGTCGCAGCTCCGATTACCTCGACACTTGAGAAGTTTCGTCGGGAGAACGGCGAAGGCGCCGGTGAAGTCCAAAGCCCACAGGAACACGCAATAAGCGCACCACGACAAGCCGACGACGAAAAGCAGGGGCGACCGCGACAAGTGAAGCATCGGCCATGAGTCCATCTTGGAAATGCCCGAGGACAAGCTCTACCGCCCGAGTGTCCGCGGTTCGATCCTAGAAAACAAGG
>CAUYUJ010019982.1:438080-451666 GCA_963575745.1 Prorocentrum cordatum
GGGGTCCCGTTTTGTAGAGGGGGGTCGATTAGTAAGGGATTTGGAGTACGGTGACTGGGGGGAGACAGTTCGTGGACACTCCCGGCTCAAAGTCGGCACGCGCGGGGGAGGCCGCGGTCGCAGTGCGACTCATCAGACCCAGCGCCAACTCTGAACACTGGGGGCCGGGGGAGGCGCTGACCGATGAGTGCGGCACGCGTGTCTGGCATGTCTTGCGAGGCCTGCACCGGTTCCTTGCACCGTCAGGAGGCGACTCGGGATGAAGACCCCTCCTGGGGAAGTGGTCTTACAGCTCCAGGGCCCACGTTGTGAACCAGTGATGTCGTAGTTGCGTCGGAGGTCTGGGATCGAGGATCGATGTAGTCGTTTCCGCCGTTTTCGTCAACGAGGGGCCCGCGCCCCAGGGCCATCCGGAAACGAGTCAGGATGAGACACTGGCCAGGAGGGGTCCTGCTGATAGGATCGATGATTGATCGGTCCCAACGAGGTCTTGCTGACAGGATCGATGATCGAGGTCTTGATGATATGATCGATCGGTCCGAGAGTGACCGTGTCGATCCCGACGATGTTCTTCGTCGGTCTCGGGCTTCTGGGGGGGTCCGCTGGACCATCCGAGATGTCATCGCGCCAACATCGCAGAGCGGATTCGTTCGGAAAACGATCGGATGGGCCCGGAGTGTCCCGGAGAATTTCGTTCCGGATTTCGAGGTGAATTTCGTGCGGATTTTTTTGGGCCAGGAGTGAAGACTAAGAAGCATCCACGCGAGATTCCCTCCGTCAGAAATCCACGCAGAAATCCGCTGCAGCGCGTCTGCAAGGTCGGTGCAGTGAGAGGTGCACCGAGGAGCCCCGCGGCCCCCGCGTCGAGAATGACGACAGCGTCGGAGGCACGGGGGGGCCACACGCCGACGGTCCGCCTGCACCTGTCCTGGCCAGGCCCATGCTGAAGCCATACGATCAGGGACAACTTCAGGGGGGCGATGCAGTGTGGGCGCGCATCAAGAAACCATATGCTTTTCGTCAGGGTATACTGGGTTTCTTCGCTCCTCGCTCTGCGCGGCGACTTCCCGCAGCCGTTGAAGGAGCTGCTGCGTTCAGGGTGCTCTGGGTTTCCCCTCAGGTGCACCTCGCGCACGGGTTCTCAGGGTTGAGTTTCTTGCGAGGGTTCCTTGCGGCCGCACCCACACTGTAGGCTCCATGGGGGCAGATGCAACGACCCCCAAGCGCGCACTGACCGCCGATAGGGGCCCGATAGCCTACACCAAGACTGATCGCTGTCGCTGTCGAGGGTCCCTCGCCGATCCCTCGGCGATGCATCGCCGCTTCCGGCTCGACGTGTCCCCCCCGAGCTGGCCCCTCCGAATGCTCCCAGGACGCGCCCCAAGATCATGCCGGATCGGCGCAGAGGCCACCTCGAGCGCCCCCAGACACCCGAGGCATAATTGATTGGTTCAATCCGCGGCCTCCGGAGGTCTCGATTCTTTCGTCTTGTTCACGGATCCATTTCGGATGGTCTCAGAGCCGGTGACTCCGATGAGGGGACGTTTCTTCAACAACCGCTTGGGGGACCGATCACCGGGGACCTCGGCAGGCCATGGGCCATGGGCATACATACATACATACATACATACATACATACATACATACATACATACATACATACATACATACATACACATACATACACATTCATACATACATACATACATACATACATACATACATACATACATACATACATACATACATACATACATACATACATACATACATATATACATACATACATACATACATACATACATACATACATACATACATACATACATACATACATACATACATACATACATACATACATCTATGCGTTTATACATACAAACATACATATGTAGCTATATGTAGAGAGAGATACATACATATGTATGTATATAGATATGGATGTACGGGGTCCTGAGGCAGTCGAGTGTAACCGTCTCAATCGCCTGCCGAGGTTTCCGAAGAGCGATCCACAGGCGGCGCAGGTGGAACACAAATCCTTGCCTCGCCATGACGGGCCCCGGTGGCCGAGAGCGCGGCAGAACCGCCGGTTGACGCGCGAATCAGATCGTCGGAGACTGTTGGCCACGGCCAGCGCCCCGCCGAGGAAGGACCCGGTCACGGCCCGGCTCTCCTACATGGAGCCGCTGGAGGAGGGGCAGCGCCTCCACGGCTGGCTGGACGCCGTGGCGGGGGAGGAGTCGCTGTGGCAGGGGTCCCTGGCGCTCCTGGAGGCCGGCAAAGGCCCGTGGTACGGGCCGTCCTTCGGTCCAGCCCCGGAGGTCGACGCGAGCGACGAACTCCCCAGAGCTCCATTATAGTTGGTGGAAGTCGATTAATGGCGAGGGTGCATGCTGCCAAATAGTTTCCAGACGTCTAAAGCGGTTCAAGCATGTTTTAAATGTGTAAGAAATGTTCGAAACATGGTTAGAACATGTTGTACACATTTGAAACACAATGTTGAATTCAGTGATAGGATTGTTCGAGTGTCCATGGTCGTGGCATCCACAACCGTAGAGTGAGCTCCATCCGGAGGGAGATGTCTGGCATGCTCCGCCTCTGGGGGCCCTCGCCTGGCCCCCCCCGGGCCGTAGCAGGGGCACGCTCGGGACGAAGCGACGGCCCCGGGGAGAGGGTCGGGATCTCGGAGACCCCGTCCATGGAGGATCAAAGTCGGGTGAGGAAAAAGTACCCAAGCCTCTACCCTCCCCTCGTTTTCCCCTTTCTGGGCCTCCTGGGAGGCCCTCGTCGCCACCGCTGGATTCGCCTCGAAGTTCTGGTCAGAACGCACCCAGGGAGATGTCTGGGGAGCAGCGGCATCGGTACCTTTTTGCTTTCCCATAATTCTTCATAACACGATGAAGACGTAGCCGCATTGAGGCGCCCGTCTTCGCATTCGGGATATAATACATCTGGGCGGTTTGGTGCGTCACATCTGCAGAGAAAGACCCCCACCCCCTATCCCTAATGTGCCTGGCCCTCCTAACTTATGTCCAAAGGGTTAGGGGCCCTTTTTTGGTTGATCACCCGTAGTAGACAAAGCAGGACATGGGATGTCTGGGCCCATACCCTCGCGGTCTGGACACCGAGGCACGACTCCACGGACACGCGATCCTTTGGTGGATACGTTCCGCGCCGTGGCCTCCGGGCAAAGCTTACCCGTGCGTATCCATTAATTGAAGGAGAGAAGCAACGCCATGAACATAAACTTTTGGCGCTCCGTGCAGATTTCTATGATCCACGCTCGGCCCACCCGGCGGCGCCTCCGGCGCCGCCCCTGGCGCGCTCCGCGCGCCAAGGAGGGGGGGCCAACGCAGATCCAAGAGATGCGCGCGGATTGCCAAAAGCTTCTGTTTATGGCGGTTTTCTTCTTCTCATTAAGGTTGCGGCTGCGGAGTCCAGACTGCGAGGCCGTGGATGCGGATATGTTTCCCGCCCGCGAGGTCGTGGGGGACATCCGGGTGCGCCTGAAGGGCGGGGACCCCAAGCCAGCCATGGAGACGCAGATCCGCGTCGCCGACGAGGAGGGCGCAGACTGGGAGGATCGAGCCACGAAAAGCGGCACAAAGACGAACTGTCATTGATGGGCGTGCTTCCACCACCACCACCACCACCACCACCACCACCACCACCACCACCACCATAAGTTGGAGGGGGAGGGGGTCCTCCTCCTCCTCCTCCTCCTCCTCCTCAAGCACAAGGGGGCCCTGGGCGCGCCGACCATTTTGGCTCCAACCGTGCCCATGGATTCCTGCCTCGGCGGCTCATCGCGCCGTGCTTGTGGCACCTGAGTGAGAACGTAAGCAATTCTACAGGGTGGCAAAGATCGAGGCAAATTTCTCCAATGGAAGCTACGGGACGCGCCCGCGAGGGGCGCAATACGGTGAAGGGGAGCACGACAGACCGGAAGATGCGCAGACAGCACGCAAGGATCTCAGCAGATAACCTCATTAGGCGCTTGTATACAGAGATTGCGACATTGAAGTGGAAGATAGACAGTTATGATGCTTGGTACTGGTCTTGGGCGAAGGCGAAGCACGAACCCAATGTCATCAGCTACAACGACGAGGAGTCTTGTACGGTGGCAGTGGCGGAGGCGAAGCACGAGCCCAACGCCATCAGCTACAACGGCGACGATCCTGCGAAGTCTTGTACGGCGGTGGTTGGGGACGCAAAGCACGAGCCCAATGTCATCAGCTGCAACGACGTGAAGTCTTGCACGATGGCAACGGCGGAGGCGAAGCACGAGCCCAATGCCATCAGCTACAACGACGACGTCGATCCCGCGCAGTCTTGTACGGCGCTAGTGGCGGAGGTGAAGCACGACCCCAATGTCATCAGCTGCAACGACGTGGAGTCTTGCACTTTGGCAGTGGTGGGGGCGACGCACGAGCCCAATGCCATCAGCTACAACGACGACGACTCCCCGCGAAGTCTTGTACGGCGCTTAGTGGCGAAGGCGAAGCACAAGCCCAATGTCATCAGCTACAACGACATGGACTCTTGTACGTTGGCAAGGGCGGAGGCGAAGCACGAGCCCAACGCCATCAGCTACAGAGACGAGAGCGGGAGGAGTGCTGCGACGACCAAGCCTAACGTCGTCAGCTGCAGACCCGAGAATGGAGCACAGGTGAAGATGGAGCCAGATGACTTCTACCCTAGCTACAGCTCAGGGATCAGCGCGTGTGAGAAAGGCGGGATGATTGAGCCATTTACGTCTCACACTAGTCGCTCTACCCCTAGTCTAGGCCCAGGGTGCAGTTCGTATGGCTACAGTGCCGCCATCGGGCCTCGCAGAATGCAGCAGGTGAAGTTAGAGCCCAATATTGCTAGCTACCGTGATGCTATCTCTCAGGAGCTCAGAGAGATCAGTGGAACTCCAGACGCCCCTTTTTTGCCCAGCGGTTCGGCGGTGATCGATTGGGGCGCCATCAAGAATACAGATCAAGACTGCAAGCAAATGTGAGGAGACTGTGAGAACAATTTCGTGCCGCGCGTGATAAATTCCGTGCCACTCGTGATGGATGTCCTGAACTGCGGCTTCAAGTTCAGGGAATTTTTATAGAGAGATTGCACATTGACTTTGTCATATGATCATGCTCATGCTCATGCTCCTCCTCCTCCTCCTCCTCCTCCTCCTCCTCCGCCTCCTCCTCCACCTCCTCCTCCTCCTCCTCCTCCTCCTCCTCCTCCTCCTCGTCCTCCTCCTCCTCCTCCTCCTCCTCCTCCTCCTCCGTCCTCCCTCCAACTTCTGGTGGTGGTGGTGGAAAACAGGCCCATCAGTCATGGATTTCCAGAGGTCCGTGCGGACTTCGTGCGTCGGCGCTGCGCCCCCCTGGGCGGGGCCTGCGGCCTCGCCCCTGGCGCGCTCCGCGCGCCGGAGGGGTGTCCGGCGCCGACCTCCAGGAAGTCCGTGCGGACCCTCCTCCCTCCTCCCTCCGCCCTTCCGCCCTCCTCCCTCCCTCCCTCCTCCCTCCCTCCTCCTCACTCCTCCCTCCTCCCTCCTCCTCCCTGCTCCCTCCTCCCTCCCCCCCCCCCCTCCGCACTTACTCCATATGAATATGCTCTCCCTCTTTCCCTGATGGCGTCCGGGTGATGGCCGCGCACCCTCCCGCGCACTGTTTTTTTACACACAGGATGCCCGGGAAATCCCGGGAAACGACTCGCTGAGGCGCCGGCGTCATTTTTTCTCAAAATGCTGCTCTCGCGCCGGCGTCATTTTTTCCCAAAATGCTGCTCTCGTTGAGGCGCCGGCCTCATTTTTGCTCCCGAATCCTTCCCCTGATGGCGTCCGGGTGATGGCCGCGCACCCTCCGCGTACTGTTTTTTACACACAGGATGCCCGGGAAATCCCGGGAAACGACTCTCGCTGAGGCGCCGGCGTCATTTTTTCTCAAAATGCTGCTCTCGTTGAGGCGCCGGCCTCATTTCTGCTCCCGAATCGTTCCGAATCGTGCTCCCGCTGCAGCGTGGGCCTCATTTTCGGATCGGTGCTTGGCCTCCGTCGTTCAGGATGGCGTTCTCGCCCCAGCGCGGGCCTTTTTCTCGCGCGCCCATCCGCCCGCCACCACCGCGCCGCACCGCCACCACCACCACCACCACCACCACCACCACCACCACCACCACCACCACCACCACCACCACCACCAGCACCAGCACACCACACACCACCACCACCCACCACCACCACCACACCACCACCACCACCACCACCACCACCACCACCAGCACAGCACCAGTACCAACACCACCCACCAGCACCACCACACACCAGCACCACCACCACCACCACCACCACCACCACCACCACCCACCACCACACCACACCACCACCACCACCACCACCACCACCACCACCACCACCACCACCACCACCACCACGCACCACACGCACGCACGCACGCACGTGCACCACCACCCACTACGCACGCGCGCGCGGAGCCACAGGTCCGCTACGACACGCGTCCGCGGATAGAGAAAATCAGCGCCATGGTAAGGGATGGGAGGGAGGGGTAGGACGTCAGATATGACGCGAGCGCACCTAGCTTGCCCCTCCCCCCTCCCCCCTTCCCCCCTCCTCCGAGGTGCGATGTGCGTGTGTGCCCCTCGCTTTCGTTTTTACAGAGGAGCCCACGGCCTTCGAGCTCGACCGGGCGGGCGTGGACGCGGCCCAGATGGCGAAGCCGAACCTGGAGAGGATACTGCCGATGACGCAGGCCGACGGCCTCGAGGAGGATAAGGAGCAGGGCGACCAGAAGAGGTCCAAGACATGAGGGCGGGCGGTGGCGTACGGGGGCTCGCGCGGGCGCCGTCCCTGGCCCCCGCCTGGGCGCCGTTGTGGCTCGAGGAAGAACAAAATTCCTTGAACACAAACTTTTGGCGCTCCGCGCAGATTTCGATGATCCGCGCTTGGCCCCTTGGCGGCGCCTCCGGCGCCGCCCCTGGCGCGCTCCGCGCGCCTGGGAGGGGGGTCCAGCGCGGATCCAAGAAGTGCGCTCGGAGCGCCAAAAGTTTATGTGCATAGCGTTGTGTTCGGTGGCAAATCATTGGAGTCCTGTGTACCCTGTTGATTCCGTCTCTGGCGTCGATTCGCGTCGATTGGCGTTTGGAAGCCGATGAGATAGCGCCGACTTAGCGTCGGCTAGCGTCGATTAGCGTCGATTCGGCGTCGATTTAGCATCGATTTAGCGTCGATTGGCGTCTATTCGCAAGAGCCGGCAAGATGGTATGGGAGGCTCGCTCCCATGAGTTGCCACCGAACCATTGTCGCAGTCGCCGTGCCCGATTGCGGATGTCAGGGGGTGCGCAGCCGGCGGATAGACGCGGCGCTTCCTGCCATGGGACGGCGGGCCCCACTAAAAAAAAGTCCCATGACGAGCACGGCGCGCAGATGTTCCGAGGAGGGCCAGCGGAGGCAGCGGCAGGTAGCCTTCTGGGGCTCCCTCGTCGCGAAAGGGGGAAGGAAGATCGGCAAACGGGTGAGTTTCTGGTGCCTCCTCTGCCCCCTGTCCGTTTCGTGAATGAGTTGGCATGCGTGGGACTCTTAGGTGCCAATGTTTTTTCCCTAAAAAAAATAATGCCCGTTACGGATGGCCATTATCGAAGCAGTTTCTCTTTAATGGCCTTCGGCCCATCCCGCCGCCGTGCCTGGGTTGTGGGTCAGAGTCCTCATGGATGCTTCTTGGGGGCTCTCAGGAGCGCTCTCAGGAGCCTCCTTTGGGGAACAGTTCTGAGGCCTCTTGGGAGCCTCTTGGGAGCCTCTCGAGGGCCTCTCGGAGGGCTCTTGGGGCTTCCTGGGGGCCTCTTAAAGGCCTCTTGGGGCCGCTTGGGGGCATCTTTGGAGCCTCTTGGGGCCTCCTGGGGGCTTCTTGTGGCCGAGGACTCGAAATTTCCATTTGGGTCGCCCTTCTGGGCCCTCCTCGTTTGGAGCCGTCTTGGGGGCTTCTTGAGCCATTTTGGAGGCTTCTTGGGCCGTCTTGGGGCGCTCTTTGGCCGTTTCGGCGCCCTGTTGGAGCCCTCTTGGGCCGTCTTGGGGCGGTGTTGGAGGTGTCTTGGGCCGTATTGGAGCGTCGGGAAGCAGAAAATGTGAGGAACGCCCAAGTCCTTTAAACACCGAGCGACAATTGCAGGCGCCTTTAAGGGCTCCTGGGCCGTCTTGGAGCCATCGCGGGCGTCTTGGAGCGGTCGTTCGGCGTATCGTAGCCCTCTTGGGCCGTCTTGAGGGTCTATTGAGGCCCGCTTGGCCCGTCTTGGCGCTTTCTTGGGGCCGAACAAGTTACGCGAGAAGATGCGCCAGATCCTCGACAAGCCGCGGGAAGCCACAAGAGGATCGTGAATTTGGGATCTGGGACCCGAAGAGACTCCTTAGGAGTGAGGATTGAGGCTTACCGGATTCGGCCTGCTCCTCTGTCGTGGAGATCGATGTATGTGGGCGAGGTTCCCACCATTATGAAATCTGGAGCCTCTTGCAAGCGCTGGTCTGGCGACCGTGTGCACTCTCTGGAGGAGAGACGCGAGGCAGCCTGCACGTCGCATCTCGCGGTCCTGGGGGAAGGCCTCCTCCTCCTCCTCCTCCTCCTCCTCCTCCTCCTCCTCCTCCTCCTATTCCTCCTCCTCCGCCTTCTCATCCTCCTCCTCCTTCTCCTCCTCCTCCTCCGGGACCCGCTTCCTCGTTGGACCTGGATCTGTCATGCTACGGTCAGGAGCTTTGGCTCAGCGTGTCGCACCCCCGGTTCTGGCCCGCCGCGCTTGGGCGCGGCACGCTTTCCGCGTTCCAGTCCCCAGGCAGCAACGTGCCGAGCTTCTCCCGGCCTCCCCTTCCGCGGGGCAAGGCGACACGCTGTCCGCTTGCTGGGCATCGCGTATTCAAAGAAACGATCGAGTACAGATTCCAGCGGGACCAAGACGCGTGGAGGCGCGACTGATAGCCTACTGACCAGAAAAGAAAACGTGTGCCTCAACTGACCCGATGAATTCAGCATGTCTCGAATCGCCTCGCGCGCTGCGTCGCCGGGGCCGCTGCCGCGGCACGCTCCGCAAGAGCTCCCGGTGTCGGCAGCCTCCGGCCCTCCCGCCGCGGGCGCCGCGGGCGGCAAGCCGAGGAGACGACCGCCAAGGTCGAGGAGCTGAGGGGCTTCCTGGCGTCTGCGCCGCTGGCAGGCACGGCGGGCGGCGCAGGGGGGCAGCGCCGGGGGCGGCAGCGGGGGCAAATGGGGGAGCCGAGGGGCCTCGCGGAGAGTGCCTGCGCCGCGGGCCGAGGGGAGCACGCGATGGGGCGGCGGCGTGCGTCGTCACTGGTCGGGTTGACCCAAGAGGGGGTCCCAGCGACGAGGGGGTGGTGCGATAGATCTGGTGCAGTAGATTCGTGTGGCTGCGATACGTTGGGGTTGTGCAATGCATGTCGGGGCGCAAGTGTATTGCTGCGTTTTCTTGTGCACTGCATTACTTGCAGTACGATGCAATCGAATTCTCCGGCGCAGTACATTTGCAATACCATTGCCCCAAATCTGGTGCAACACCCCCTTTCAGCTGGACCCCCTGTTGGGTCACCCAGAACTGGGCCCTGGGCAGGCGACGGAGGCGGCGAAGACGGCGTGGCGGTGCTTCTAGGAGCCGCTGGGCGTGCCCAGCGCCTTGGTGGAGTCACCCGTGGCAGCGATCGGAGCGGGGGCTGCAGCGGTCGACGAGGCGCTCCAGGAAGCCGCTGCACTGCACTGTCAGTGCAGACCTCGGGCTGCACTTGAACAGGGCAGCCGACCTGCTGGCGCAGACCAGGGAGCCTTGAAGCTTCAGCCTCCTCTGGCCGACCAGAGGCAGCTGAAGGTTCCTGCCCCTCTGGTCCTTGCGCTGCGGCGGTGCAGAAGAGCAGCAGGCTGCCTCTCCAGTCCGCGCCGTGGTCGGCGGGCCTCCTCGAGGGCCAGCGAGGCCCGCGAGCTCCCCAGGTCGCCCCAGCGGTGGGCCGGGGCTTTCGTGCCGCAATGCCCAGGTCGATTGCTTGTAAGAAGGACCCTTCGCCGGAGTGACCTTTTTGTGCGGGCTCACCGCCCCCCCCCTCCGATCGCCGAGCGCGATGCGACAGCCGCTGCCTGCGCGCTTGGACATGGCCACCCTGCGCCCTCTTATGGTCCGCGCACGACAGGTCCCTCTTGCCTGGTGTCCCCCTTGCGTGTCGCATCGCCCAGGGGGAGGCCTTCGCCACCCCAGAGTCGCCGAGGCAGTCCCGAGGCCTCGGGCGCTTGTGTGTGTGTGCGCGTGTGTGTGTGTGTGTGTTGGAGGGCGCGGCTGCGGGGAGGCTCGCCGCGGGACCGGCCCGCGCGGCAGGTGCTGGAGGCAGAGCAGCCGAGGGGCCGCCCTCGCAGAAGTCCCCCTTAGGGACAACGTTCGGGGGGGACAGGCGTTCGGGACGATCGAGCTGGGTACGGAAAGGATGGGTACAAAGACTCTCGGCAGTTCCTGTTCGTTTTGCACAGGGCTCGCTGTCGGTGTCGCCGCGGCCTGTGTCTATTTGAGGCAGAGGGCCGCCTGCCCAACAGCAGCCGCTGTTGGTCTGGGAGAACACGTGTTGTTGGGCTTTGTACCCATTTTTTTCCGTACCCATTTTGGGGCGTCCGCAGGGTGGGGTGGGGGGGACGCATCGACCCTTCCATCGCTCAGTCATCGCGAACAGGGGTCAGAGGCTTCCCTCAAACCCAGGCTTGGGACCAGCTTGGGCAGATTCAGGAGTCAATCGTACATGCTGTCGCGGATCGTTTGATCTTGGAGCCTCCTGATGAGTTATTGTGGCCGTCTTTGAGCACATTTGGGGTCATTTTGGATGCCGTTGGGGCTCTTTTGCAGACCTCCCGGGAGCCTTGGGGGGCACTCTTGGCGCCACTTTGGGAACAATTCGTCAGAAAGGGACCTCTTGGGACGCTCTGCAAGAATTTCACGCTATCTCAATGACGATGTCATGAACAAAGAAAAGGCGGCACATACCTCCCGTTGGAGCCAGACACGTCGTTTCTCGGGGCCATCTTGGGACGCTGGTAGGTCGCCCTTGGGCGCGGCTACCTCTTGGGGCTCTCTCGGGCGTCTGGGAGCTGTCTGGATTCCTTAGAAGCCGAGTGGAAACGAAACTGTGAGAAGGCAAATCATCACATTAGGTTTTTGATGCATTTTGGTCTTTTCAGCGTATCTCTGGGTTGTTCTGTACTTTGATACTTTGAGCCGTCTTAGGGCGGGCCCGTGACCTGTCAGAGACATGCTGCAGTATATCGTCAGCCAGCTTGGACTAGATTGCGCCATCTTGGAGGCCATCTTGGGTCGTCTGAAGTTCTATTTGGCCATCTTGGACGCTCTAATGGGTCGCGCCCCTCCCCTGTCCAGACCCAAGGAAAGGACTTCCCCCAATAGAACGGGTCAACCTCGCCGACAACTCCTCGGCCACAACATTGGCGTTTCGCAGCGTCGCCTTGGCTTCGGCAAGGCAAGACACGGCGAGGCGGTCTCCAAGATAACCACAAAGCTGGCACGCGATGGTCCACGGTGATCCAAGAGTTCCTTGACTGGTATGGCCTCAAGAAGCCTCGAGATCGCCACAAGGCAGCATGAGGTGGCCACGAAGTCTCCCATAGTCTCCCAAAGATGGCCCCGAGAGGCTCAGGACCTTCAAACACCCGAAGTGTTCAGTGATGTTTGCCGCTTTGTTTTCCCGCTTCCGATAATCAGGCTGGTAAGGCTTCAACCAAGATCGCCCAAGAGAGGCCCCAGAAGGGCCCAGAATCCTGGGAAGGGCCAAATGATGCCTGGGTGCCTTCAAGAGGTCCCCAAAGGCACCCAAAGGACGCCCAGATGGCCCCAGGGAAGCTCAACTTTCAAAAATGCCAGCAGGACCACATGTACTTGGCCAGCCCGATCATGCCCGATCCTTTGCCCGGGGCAAGTTTTTCGCCTAGATCCGTTTTTGATAGACCCAGAATGGAGGGAAAACGCATGGATGGAACAAATCGTATCGTCAGAGATTTGGGAACGACTTGAATCTAGTCCAGGAAGTCCCCCCAAGAAGCCCTTACATCAGAGGCTCCGCCCAACATGACGAACGAACGACACGCACCCATACCAGGGGATGCAGGGGGCTATGGGTGCGTGTTGTCCGATTGGGATCCCCGTTTGAACGGGAGCCTCCCCCAGGGTCTGACGATCCGCACCCATACCCAAACCAGTCTTCCTCCCTCCGACACTCCTATGAATATGGGTATGTGTTGTCCGCTCGTCACAGCAAGGGTTGCCGTCGGTACCGATCGCCCTCCGCGTCGCGGTCGGCCACATCCCAGTCCGCAGGCAAGGGGGGGTGTTGCGACGTGGGGTAATACCGAAGGCACATGAGCAAGACATCGGTCTGCCTCTCAGAAACGACTGTGCGGTACCAGTGGCAAAATCACGGCTTTGGGATATCGTGAAAGACGAGTACATCAATGATGGGCCACTCTTCCACCACCACTACCATGTCCAGGACGGGGGAGAAGGGAGGATTGGGAGGTCCTTCTCATCCTCCTCCTCCTCCTCTTCCTCCTCCTCCTCCGTCGGCGTCCGTCCGTCCGTCCGTCCCGGACATGCCTGATCCCCCGATGGCCCTAGGGACCTACGGAAGCTCTGGGGCAGCGTAGGGCTTTCGGATATCGACGAAGAATGTGCTGCAACAGTTTGAAAGCAAGATTTTGTTGAACCTGCAAGACCACCCTGAGGAGGTCCGGGTGGGAAAGGAACCGACGTCTCACTCAATCGACCCCAATATCGATCTCACAATCGATCTCACTATCCCTCACATTCTCACTCGATCGATCTCACCACCGATCTCACTATCGATCTCACTATCGACATCATGATGGACCTCACTATCCCTCTAGCTATCGATATCACAGTCGATCTCACTATCGATCCCACTATCGACCTCACGGGAGCCCCTGGCCACCGCCAGACAACCGGGGGGGGGGCGTTTTTTAGTGTTTGCTTTTGTTGCGCCCTGGCCAGAGGAGGGTTCATTCCTATCGCCCATCCACGCAGCTTCGACTCGCCCGCACGCACGACGCGAACACTAAACCGAAACCGATGTCCGCTGGGGGGGGGGGGCCCTCCGTTTCACTGCGATCGCACCACCTCACCTCCGATCTTGTGCGTCTACCGGAAGGGAAGGGGTAAACCTTTCCTGAAAAAGGGGCTGGGAGGACGGATACAGAAAGGGGGAGAAGGCTGAAGGGCGAAGGGAAGAGGGAAGAGGGTTGGATTCGTGATGATGTTGCCGAGCCCTGGGGCGGATTGTCTTCGATGCCCCGCCGGGATGCGGGTTGATTCTCGGTGCGAGGAGGACGAGGCGCTGCCAGCCTGTAGTCGCGCTGGCATACCTTTGCCCTCGCTCTGCTCCTGGTGTTCCGACGGATGCCTTGCGCGGACTGGCTTCGCCGCGCCAGGAGGGGGAGGAGAAGCAGGAGAGGCGGGACCCGGAGGAGGAGGAGGACGAGGAGGAGGAGGAGGAGGAGGAGGAAAGGGAGGAGAAGGGGGAGGAGGAGGAG
>CAUYUJ010019982.1:451766-480581 GCA_963575745.1 Prorocentrum cordatum
AGTCGCAGTCGTAGTCGTAGTCGTAGTCGTAGTCGTAGTCGTAGTCGTAGTCGTAGTAGTAGTAGTACTAGTAGTATTAGTAGTAGTAGTCGTCAGTCGTAGTCGTAGTCGTAGTCGTAGTCGTAGTCGTAGTCGTAGTCGTAGTCGTAGTCGTAGTCGTAGTCGTAGTCGTAGTCGTAGTAGTAGTAGTAGTAGTAGTAGTAGTAGTAGTAGTAGTAGTCGTAGTCGTAGTAGTAGTAGTAGTAGTAGTAGTAGTAGTAGTAGTAGTAGTAGTAGTAGTAGTAGTAGTTGTAGTAGAAGTAGTAGTAGTAGTGGTGGTGGTGGTGGTGGTGGTGGTGGTGGTGGTGGTGGTGGTGGCGGTGGTGGTGGTGGTGGTGGTGGTGGTGGTAGTAGTAGTAGTAGTCGTTCTAGAAGGAAGAGGAGGAGGAGGAGGCTTGACTCGTGGCTTTCCAGTTCTGCGCCCCTCCACCAAGCGAGGGCGTGCCGGGAGGCTCCGTGGCCAAGTCGGCGGCCGCCGCGAAGGAGCTGGAGGCCGCCGTGCACAAGGAGACGCGGGGCGCGGCGGGCGGGGCGGCATCTGGGGCGGGGTGTCGCACGCATGTGCGGTCACCGGGGTCGCGCATTTACGCACGCACGCAGTTCTCGAGTAGGGGATGGACTACATGATCGATTTACCACACAATTGATGTCCACGTCGGATCTTCCCGGCGAATACGTAGACCACTCGCACATCTGCGAAAGTTCTACGACACTTCCTTGGACTCGACGAGAAAAATCAGCTCTGGGGGGCATCGACTTGTAGCCGACTCGAAGGCCTGAGATGATCGTGCATTTCGCCTTGTGGGTCCGGGTCGAACAGTCGTCGTGTTCCAAGGGGTGGCGCGACGGCGCGAAGAGGATCGCGGTTCGCGAAATGGCGCGGCGCGCGAGAGACCAAGCGAGTTGGAGTCGCGGGGGCGTGTTTGGTGGCGGTGCTGCTGCTCCTCCTGGCCCTGGGAGCCCAAAGAGACGTCCAACAACCGCCCGAAACTTGTGGGAATTGCCGATGCAACTCCAGGGCGCCTCGAACAGACTCTGGACCTCCCCCTCTTGATCGTTATCTTATTCCTTGTTTTGCCGATCGGCGCGGGCCCTCGCACCCCCCCTCCCCCCCCATGGAGTACATGTTGGCTGTTTTTGGCGACTGTTTCAAGCCGGTTGGGTCTCCCCCACAGGACGCACTGCTGGAAACAGTCGCAGTAAGCAGAGGTCTGGAGCCAGACATCCCCCCCCCTCTCCCCCCGTTCCGCCCAATGTCGAAACGCCGAATCAGAAAACATTCACCTCGTACCCTCCCGCCCCGCATCTTCTTCGTGGGGTCGGGCTCTACCTGACTGCGTTGGGGGATCTTCGCAGGCGATCTCTTTCTCGCGCCCAATTCCAGACTCCATCCCCTAACTAAAAGCATGCCGTGCAGAAAGAAGTGGGGCTCGGGGATACGCCCCAAGGAGTATTCGGACACCGCTATCGAGGAGCACCACTTGTGTCTCTCAATGTTTGCACGATTCCTGGCCCTTCGAAAACTATAGCCCCCGTCAGGTATCCGTGGCCCGCAACTGCGCCGCCTGCGGTATTGTCTCTTGCCGCCTCCGTTAACCTGTAGACCGCGGGTACCTTTCCAACAACGCACCCCTGAGGAGACCGCTCGTGCCGAGGAGGGGCGGGAGATCGTGAGGGAGGAGAGGGGCGAGGAGGATGAGGACGACGATCCGGACGAGGACGTGAAGGACGAGGGAATGTACGTTTTGCATCGGGCATGGGGGGGCTTTGCTTCACGGACCCCTCCGTGGGGTTCGTGGCAGCCCCCTGGGGCTGGCTGGAGGCCATCGTGGGCGTCTTGGAACGATCTTTCCGCGACTCGGGGCCCTCCCGGATCGTCTCAAGGGGCCTCTCAGGGGCCTCCTGGGGCCCTCTGGACAGGCCGCTGGCGTGCGCTGGGGAGCCAGGAAGGCCGCACCCGGGGGGGAAACCATCTCGGACCCGAGCTTGCCGGGGCTGCCTTGGGATGCTCGGCCACCCCCCGAGGGGCTGCCGCGCGCGCGCGAACTGGAGTCTTGTAAGCCTGTTGCCGGAGATCTTGGCGCGCTTCTGGCCCGTCGGGCCAGCGAGTTGGTGCAGCCAGTCCCGCCCCATCCGTTCTCCCTCTGCCGCTCTGCTCGCTCTGCTTGTTTGTCCTCGTTTCCTTCCTCGCCAGCGCAGTGACTCTGCCTGGCCGCCGACGAAAAAGGTTGTCCTCGTGGTCTTGCCCCCCTCGCTCTGTCTCCCTTGCCCCTGCCGTCCTGGCTCTGTGGTTCTCCGCTGCTTCCTCCTGCTTGCCGTTCGCTGCCCCCCTCGCGCCTCGCTCCTTCTCCCTCGTGGCGTCTATGCGCCCTGAGCGGCGTCTCGTGTGACGTTCCCGGATTGCCCGGCGGTTTTCAGTCTCACGTCTTGGAGCCAGTTTTAAGTCGGGCACGTCCCTCTACAGGGGGATTATTCAAATGTAGAACAATAGTCTGGGACGATTTTTGAGTATCTTTTCACTATTTTTGAATATGTGTTGAATTTTCTTTTACATTTTCGTCCAAAATCCCCCTGTAGGGCACATGCCCGACCTAACGTTGGTCGGGTGCGGCTGGGACGAGGAGAAATCCGTTCCAGAGCGTCCCGGAACGCGCTCAGAGCGTTCCGGAACGCTCCGAGAAGGCCGCGGCGCCGAATGGCATCCTCCAGAGTCGCTGGATCTCAGAGATGCTCGATTTATCCTCGCCCATTGTTGTCCTCGTCCTGGCTTCGTCTTAGTTGGTCTTGTTCGTGGGAAATGGAGCAGGAGATCCGGAGAGTAATGAGGAGGAGGAGGAATACTAGGAGGAGGAGGAGGAGGAGGAGGAGGAGGAGGAGGAGGAGGAGGAGGGAGGAGGAGGGAGGAGGAGGAGGAGGAGGGGGGGGGGGAGGAGCAGGAGGAGGAGGAGCAGGAGGAGGAGGAGCAGGAGGAGGAGGGGAGGAGCCCCCTCGAGGAGCAGGGGAGGAGGAGCAGGGGGGGAGGGGAGGAGGGGGGGGAGGAGGAGGAGGAGGAGGAGGAGGAGGAGGAGGAGGAGGAGGAGGAGGGGGGGGAGGAGGAGGAGGGGGAGGAGGAGCAGGAGGAGGAGGAGGAGCAGGAGGAGGAGGAGGAGCAGGAGGAGGAGGAGGAGCAGGAGGAGGAGGAGGAGGAGGAGGAGCCCCACTCCCCCCCCCGCAAGTGGCCTCCCCTCGAGGAGACGGGCAGCCTCTCGGTCATCGACGCCTACCGCGTGCGGACCGGCCTGGAGCAGGCCAGAGGGCGGCAGAGCCTCGGCATCGTCGTCGTCGTCGTCGCCATCGTCGTCGTCGTCGTCGTCGTTCGTCGTCGTTCGTCGTCGTCGTCGTCGTCGTCGTCGTCGTCGTCGTCGTCGGTCGGCGTCGTCGTCGTTCGTCGGCGTCGGCGTCGTCGTCGTCGTCGGCATCGTCGGCGTCGGCATCGTCGTCGTCGTCGTCGTCGTCATCTGGCTGCTGCTGCTCCTCCTGCAGCCCTCCCGCTTCTCCTCCCGTCTTCCGCCGGTGCGAGCGCAACGGGTGCGGAAGGAGTGGGGAGGTCGGCGCCACGGGCGGCAGGTCCTGCTCCGTATGACAAGGGCCAGGGCTCATATTCCGGCTCGGTCTGATACGACCTCGATCGATTCCGCGTCCGATTCCGGTTCGATTCGACTTCGGATTCTCATTGGCAGTTCGGCTTCCCAATGGAGGCCAGTCTGGCCTGCCGATTTTTCCGCCGATTCGATATTCGTTTCGATCGCCGATCCGACTCACAGTCAACCCCCATAGTAAGCATGGGCAACCTTCCCAAGAGCACCCTTGCATCCTTACCTCCTCAGTCCATCCTTTGCCACTCTCGTTGGCCGCGCCACGCTCGGAAAGCTTCGAAACGGCCTTCCAGGGTCCATATATCCTTATCGCGCATCCTTATGATCCAGGTCGACTGTATCGATTCGATGCGGGGTTTCCATGCAGGGCTCGTGGTCGGCGTCGCCGCGGGTGTTCTCTGGTGGAGGCACGAGGTCGCCTGCCCAGCAGCGGCCGCCGTTGGCTTGTTGACGAGGTCTGCTGCTGCGCGTCGTGCCCATTTGTTCCGTATACCCGTCTCGGGCGTGTCAATGGTTGGTGCGTCCCATTTGCCCTCCGCCATTTTCCGTCCTCCGTCCCACTTCGAAGAGCAGGAAGGAGGAGGAGAACGAGGACGACGGCGACGACGACGACGACAGCGAGGAAGAGGAGAATGGTATTCACGTGGTGGACGACGGCAAGGAGGAACAGGAGGCTGAGGTGCAGGAGGGACTGCAGGGCGGGGGAGGGAGGGAGGAATACTGGCTTGGATTGAGACCTGCTTCGGAAGGCAGCAAACAAGGTTGGGTGGGTGGAGGACCCGGGTCGCGAAGACCCTTCGCCGCCCTTCTCATCCATTCACCTCTCGCGGCGGAAGGCGGGGGGGGAGGGGAGCAGGATGAAGTGGGATGCGTGTGCGGCCTCACACAGCTGCACCCGATATCCAGAGAGGCCTTCGGCGACTCTGAGATCCGACGCCACGAAAAAAATGGGACCTCGGGCACCATCACGGTCACTTTCTTGGAAGTCCAGGATTGAGGAGGGAGGCCCGAGAATCGAGGAGGAGGATTGAGGAGGAGGGGATCGACGAAAGAGGAGGCATTCGACGTTGTCGGACGCCTCCAGAAGCTCCGGCGGGTCCTAGGGCGTCCCCGGGGGGCATTGGGGGCCCGTGTCCTCGAGGAGGCGGTCCCCCTCTTTGGTGTGTGTGTGTGTGTGTGCGTGTGCGTGCGTGCGTGCGTGCGTGCGTGCGTGCGTGCGTGTGTGTGTGTGTGTGTGTGTTTGTGTGCGTGCGTGCGTGCGTGTGAGTGAGTGAGTGAGTGAGTGAGTGAGTGTGTGTGTGTGTGCGCGTGTGTGTGTGTGTGTGTGCGTGTGTGTGTGTGTGTGTGTGTGTGCGCGCGTCTGTGCGCGTGTGTGTGAGAGAGAGAGAGAATCTGTGTGGATGTGTGTGCGCTTGTGTGCAAGCGCCCAGCTTGGGCAACGTTCAGGCCTCTCTCCGTGCTTGTGCTCTGTGCGTGCAAGCGTGCTAGCGTGGAGCC
Organism: Prorocentrum cordatum; assembly: GCA_963575745.1. Classification (NCBI taxonomy): domain Eukaryota; class Dinophyceae; order Prorocentrales; family Prorocentraceae; genus Prorocentrum; species Prorocentrum cordatum. Next base: position 456,938 of record CAUYUJ010019982.1, read on the forward strand.
TACGGTGGGCTCCGCGCCGTGAGTGCCGCCCCCCCCAGCGTCGTAGCTCGCTGCCTTCGGCTCCCTGGGGGTGGGCCGCCTCGCCCGCCCTCCCCCGTTCGCAGCCCCGCCCTCGCTGGCTCGGGCTTCGGGCCGCCCCTCCCCTGGAAGGAGCGGCCCCCGCCGCGGTGCCGTCCCGCCCGTGTGACGCTACGCCGCTCCGCCGCTACAGCCCGCTGGCTGCCTCTCCCTGCTGCCCTCTCGCGTCGCCCCCGCCCTGCGTGGTCGCGCCTCCTCCACCCTCCCTCCTCCTCGCCCCTCCTCCTCTTCCTCGGTCCTTCTCCTCCTCCCCCTCCCCTCATTCTCCTCCTCCTCCTCCTCCTCCTCCTCATCCACTCCTTTTCCTTATACATCATTTCTCCCTGTCGCACCCCGAGGCCAGTTTTTAGGGCGATCCAGGCGTTTCGCCTGAGACTGCCTCACCATTTGTGACCGTGACGCTTAACAATTGACAACAGCTTCACAGATGGAGGGCGGGTCGTTTTCAAAATGTGGCCCTCGTCTTAGCTTCGCGCACAATGGTTTTGAAACATTGTAAGAGCTTCACGGATTGACGACGGGCAGTTTTCAATGTATAGCTCTCGCATTAGTGCCGCGCACATTCGTTTAACAAATGAAGAGGGTTCACATATTGAGGGCGGGGGGGTTTCAAAATGTGGTTCTCGCTTCAGCGCCGCGCACATTCGTTTCTTGTTTGTGGAAAAATGGCGACAGTTTCACATATTGAGGGCGGGTCATTTTCAAAGTGTGGTTTTCGCCTTAGCGCCGCGCACATCCGTCTGTAAACTTTGCAAAAGTTTCACGGATTCCCATGATCAGCGTACCAGAAGTTGCGTGTTGGAAGGATGCAGGGTTATGATGGTGCAGCACTTACGTTGATTCGTGGTGTTGAAATCCCAGGAATTGTGTCCTGGCACGGTTCAAGGTCGTCAAGACGCAACAATCAGGTTAATCCGTGGCGTTGGAATCCCGACAACACTGTTTTGGCATGGCTCAGGTTCTTCAATCGGTTGCCTTCCAACGAGGCAGTTCCATGTGGAAAAGAAACGTTGTAGCGGCCCATGAAGAGGGAGCTTGGAGGGAGGGTTATTTCCAACATCGTTGATGACCCTTCGGTTTTCACTGGTCCTCCTCCTCCTCCTCCTCCTCCTTCACCTCCTCCTCCTCCTCCTCCTCCTCCTCCTCCTCACCATCATCACCATCCTCGCCCGCCCCGTGCCCAGCTTTGGCGTGACGCTCGCTCGCTGCAAGCCCCGCAGGTGCCTGGGCCTGCCCCGCTGCCTCTCGGCCTGTCGCCCCGACGTGCGGGGACGGCCAGCCGGCCTCCCCTTCGCACCTCGAACCGTTTGACCTGGAGCGTCCGAGCGCGGTTCGGCCCCGGCTGCGTGCGACCAAGAAGTGCGTGCGAGTGTGCGTGCGTGCGAGTGTGCGTGCGTGCGAGTGTGCGTGCGCGTGTGTGTGGGTGTGTGTGTGTGTGAATGTGTGTGTGTGTGTGCGTGCGTGCGTGCGTGCGTGCGTGCGTGCGTGTGTGTGTGTGTGTGTGTGTGTGCATGTGTGTGCGCGTGTCTGTGTGTGCGTGTTTGTGTGTGTGTGTGTGCGTGTATGTGTGCGTGTGGTGTTGCTGCCTTGCTTGCCGGCAGCCGCGAGGCCCTACTTCAGTCAGTGGTCTCTGAGTGCCCGGGCGGGACTGGACGCGCGAGCGCGCACGCGCGCGTGCAGCTGTTTTCCAATGTTCTACGCCTTGTCGCCGCGCGCAGGACCGCAACGCCAACAGTGTGTGTGTGTGTGTGCGTGTTGCTGCCACCCACGTCCGGGCGGCCTCCAGGCGGTCGAGTCAATGGGGCCCTGCGTCCGAGCGCCTCGCCGCGCTCGATGTGTTCCGCCTCGTCGTTGCGCGCGAGGCCGGGATCGCCAAAAAAGAGTGCGTGTGTGCGTGTGCGAGTGTGTGTGTGTGGGAGTGTGTGTGTGTGTGCGTGTGTGTGCGTGCGTGCGTGTGTGTGTGTGTGTGTGTGCGTGTGTGTGTGTGTGTGAATGCGTGCGTGCGTGCGTGCGTGCGTGTGTGTGTGTGTGTTTGTGTGTGTGTCGGTGTGTGTGTGTGTTTGTGCATGTGATGCTGGTGCCGTGCTACCGAGCCGTGCCCCGGCAAGATCGGTCTGCGGGGGCGTCGTTACAATCTCTGGCCCATGCCAGGTCCGCCTACGATTCGATGCGATTCGATTCGCGGGCAGGGCTTGCGATTACGCTTTGATTCGATTTGGCTCGATTCACGGCGTCGGCCGGGGCCGGCCAGAGCTGCGCGCGACGATCCGATTTCGATTCGATTCGGGACGATTCTTTGGCGATCCGATCTCTTTCTGATCCGATCCAGCTCAGCTTTGACGTACCGCCCTCCGCCCGCCGCAGGTGATGGCTGCGGTCGAGGCCATCTCTCGGCAGCGCGCCGACGACGTGCGCCATCAGGGGGGGCGAGGAAGAGACCGCTGATGGACAACATCCTGCACAGATGTTCGCTCCCCACCTGGCAGGTGGGGGCAGCTAGGTTCAAACACCAGCGCTCCCGAACGGCCTCGCGCACTCTGCATGCCGCGGCCGCCTGGCCCAACGTGTGCAGGTGCTCCCCGGGTACCTCGCCTCGTGCCGTCGACGAGTCACGACTTGCATGCCGCGGCCGCCAGGCCCAAAGTGTGCCGGTGCTCCTTGGATGTCCCGCCTCGCTTTCTCGGGTGGGGTTCGTTCGGAGTTGAGTGATTTTATCTGGTTTTCGTTGTTGCCGTGCCCCCGCGCCCTTCTTTCAGTGCTGGCGGGATGCGGCGCGACGTGTCGATCGGCTGCTCAGGCAAACTCTTGCACCCTGCGGTCAGAGCCGATCAGCATCGAATCGAGGGGCGGGCTGAGTGCTCGTAGGTTCGCGGGATCACCCGTGTCGCGCGGTCTTCGAGGAAGCGCGAAGTGGGACGGATCAGGGCGCGTAGCTTGGCGACGGGCTTCGTTGCCATACTGAATCGGCGCGCTCCGTCGCCGCGTCAGACGACACTGGCCTCGTGCTTCCGGGTACCCCGTACCTTCGGAATCCATGGATCCGGCGCCAACGCGCCAGATCCACGGCCCTGAGCGTGTGCCCGAGGTCTCTGCAGAATTTCGTGCATCGTTCGGAACGGGCAGCCCGCAGCCGTGATTCGCGCGCCCCTTGCAACAGCAGTCCAGCTTGACCAGGGTCATGCATGTCCAAGGCATCCTGCCGGAGCTCTTGGGCTGATGAGGCAGGGCTGGAGAATGAGTTCGGGGCCCGGATTTTCTTATGAAGCGGGGGTCTGAGTTCGGAGGGAGCATGCTTTCAGCTGTCATGGAGGGCTGGGTGGGGTGGCGAAGAGACCATGTCGAACCCCAGGGATCTCAAGTACGTTCAAAAATAACAGGATGTCGGCGCTCCAGCCCATCAGCTGTCCTGAGCGTCTGCGCTTCGAGCCTCCTGAAAGCTTTACGTTGGCAGGCTGCCACTAGCAACGATAAGTTGTAAACTCCGCAAGACACGCATGTAAGGCATTATGCGATGAGATCTGAGCACGAGGGTGCGACTATGTACATCGTATCCTTCCAGAGCGAGGTGCCCCCTTCAAATTGGTTTTGTCATCTAATAGTCTAGTAGCGTCGCGCTCCACCCGTGTAAGCTGCGGCCTCGGCATTCTTGCGACGGTGTGCAAGCGCATGTCTGCAACAGTAGAATGAAGTCAACTACAAGCACAAGATGAACCTGACACAGTGCCGCCCTCGCGACACCCATTCAACATCGCAAACGTCCCAACACCGTGCGATCACACACCTAGAGGATTGCAATCCGGTTCGCCGTTGTCTGGCAAACCTTCAGCCTGGCTCCACAACATTTTACAACTATCCGTCCAGCCCTGGAATTTGCTACACCCGTCCTCTCTGCCGCTAGAAATAATCCCGTCTCCAGGCCGCGCACCAGGCTGCCAATCAACCCAGAAACCTCGTGGTTCGTGCGCGATCTGCTGCCGGCGCGACGGAGCAGCGGGATCGGAGGGCAGAGGATCGGCGGCGAGCAAGGGGAAGGGACGTCAGAAGGAGAGGGCCTTCTCGGAGGGCTCGGAAGCCGCCCGGCCTTCCGAGAAGTTCTCCAAGCCCTTCCCCGAAGACACGGAACATGTCTCGGAAGGCGCAAAGCCTCCGAGAAGCCCCGCCGCCTTTCCGAGTGGGCCGTCTCCTTCGCATTTCCCCCCCCCCCCCCCCCCTCTCGCTCGCCGCCGAGAGGGAGAGGGAGCGCACGGGAGGAGGCGGAGCCGCGCGCGCTGGAGGAAGTCCCCGAATGCAGCGCTTTTTCCACAGGAGAGCCGCCCACCTGCTGCCTCCACAATTGGCCTGCGCTCGCGGGGGCTTCCCCCCCTTAGGGTGCCACACGACGGGGTCGGTCTCCCAAACGACAGAAGCCTTACTCGTTCGAGGGGGCTTCTGAATCACCCCCCCGCCCCCGACGTCAATGTTGGTCTCAGCAATGGCGATGCTGTGGGGGTTCGAATCGTTCTGTCCACTCACGCCCCCTCCTTCGTCACGCCATCAATATCAATGTCGGGGGGTCGGGGGGGGGGGCATCTTGGGCCACAGGGTTCGAATCTATTGCCCATGTACGGCCGCACCAAACGGAGTCCCACCCGGCAGGGGGCCACCCCGTAGGGTTTCGCCGCATAGATTGCGCCGCATGGATCTCACCTTGCAGACGCCACATACTGCGCTCCAAGAGCTGCACTGCACGTCGCAGATAGCACCGCGCTGAGTGAACTGCGTGGATTGCCCGGTAAAGGTTGCACAGCTTAGACGGCTCTCCGCATGCTGCACCTAAGATCTGGCGCAGAGTCTTTGCCCCGATCCCACGCCAGTACCACTGTGTTATTCCAACGTCGGCGCTGCACAGGCTTAGCAACGGGCTGGGGACGGAATGGAACAGGTTTTGAGCAGAGGGCCATGGTAACATACAGTCAAGCCGCTGAAATGAGGACCACTTGGGGCTAAGGAGGGGCTCTGGTCCCTTAGGTGGCCATTCGTTCCTCACTCGGCGTTCCCAGGTAGCACGATGATTGTTTCGCTTAAGCACAGTTCGTCTGAGACTGCCCTCTCCATCTGCACCCCCCGCACCCTCGCGCCCCACCCTCCCGCCCCTTCCCACCCTGGAGAGGGCAGGTGCGGCTGACGAATCAGTACCTGGCGGAGGTGTACGAGCGAGTGGAGCCCTGGCCGTTGCGGATTACCTCGCTTCGCTAGCCATTGTTGGCTGAATCTTGAAAGTGCAGCGGATTTTGGCCAGGGGATTGGGGCAGCACGGAAGCGAGCCACGTTTCTTTCCAATATTTATTTGGAAGTGTGAAGTGTTTTCCGTGATTCAGTGTGAAGGCCTTAAGGCCGGTGCCGCCGACTTTGGAAGACGATTCCCATGATGAAGGTGACAGTCGGAGTTGTTCGGGCAGGTTGGGACCAGACGCCTCGAAGAGTTCCCCTGCTTATGACGAGGAGCACATCTTGGCCAAGCTATCTGCCTCTATGTGCTTCCGCAGAAGAGTGGGGGGATCAGGAGAGGGGGGTTGAGGATGAAGAGAAGGAGTGGGAGGAGCAGGACGAGGAGGAGGAGGACGAGGAGGAGGAGGACGAGGAGGAGGAGGAGGAGGAGGAGGAGAAGAACGAGGCGGACAACAAGGCGGAGGAGGAGGAGGAGGAGACCCCTTGGGAGCCTTTTCGGGGCTCTGGGAGCCTCCTCAGGCTTCATGGTGGCCTCGGAGACATCTTGGGCCACCTTACGTCAGAGGGGGTCATCTTCGCCGTCGTGGGGAGCATCTTGGATCGTCTTGGCGGCAATGCAGCGCCACCTTGACTATCTGGTAGTCGAGCCTGGTCGTCTCTTGGAGAATTTTGTGGGAGCCCTCTGGGGGCTCTCTTGGGGCGTTCGAGCGACTTCAGGCGCTCTTGAATTACGTGGCCCACGACCCATCCCGCCACCGTGCCTTGGTAACCCCGTGTGGTACTGTTGGGGACTTTCAGGGAACCCTTTTGGAGCACTCTCCGGGCCCTCGTGGAGGCTTCTTGGAGCTCTCTTCGGGTTTTCTGCGAGTCCCAACATGCTTGAAGAGGGGTCCCGAAGGGCACCAAGAGGTTCTTATAAAAGGCTTCAGTGGGCTCCATGAGGGCTCCCGAAACAGCCCACAATAGTGTCATATCAAAGGTTCCTGGTATGATGCTGTTAATGGGCTTGCTTGGAATTCTGTGGGGGGCCCTCTGGGGGCTCTCTTGAGGGGCTCGGGCGATTTCACGCCCCTCGTGGATCGAAGACGCCTACGGCGAACCACCGCCGCCCCCTGCCTTTTTGGAAACGCTTGTGTGGCCGAAAAGTGGGTTTGAGCCTGGCCAAGCTATCGGGCCACGCACGCGTCCCTCGAGTGGGTTTCGAAAGCTTTCGGGGAACACGGAGACGGGCGAGCTATCGGACCAGGTGGTTTCCGAGCTTTCGGGTTTCCTGGAGGACATCTTGGAGGGCTCTTGGGCCGTGTTGGAGGCCTCTGGCGGGCCTTTTGGGCAGTCTGAGGCTACCTTCAGGCCGTTTGGGGCCGTCTTGGGTGCATTTTGGGGCCATCTTCGCCGTCTTGAAGGCATTCTTGGCCGTCTTGGAGGCATCTTGGAGGCCATCTTGTCCGTCTTGTATGCCATCTTGGGCGTCTTGGGGGCCTGGGGCCATCTTGGGGGCCTCTTGTGCTGCGCTCTTGGGGCGATGTCGGAGGCCTCTTGGGCAGCCTTCGGCCGTCGGAGAGCTGAAAAGACGCAAATGCCTAAATCCTTTTTAAACCGATGGAACACCAATGAATTTCGTCCTTTCGGGTCTTCCTGGTGGAGCTCTTGGAGGGCTCTTGGGGCCCTTTGGGGCAGTCTTAGGGCAATTTGGGAACCATCTTGGGCCGTCTTGGAGGCCATCTTGGACCATCTTAGGCGGACTTGGAAGCCATCTTGGGCCACCTTGCCCGTCTTGGAGGCATCTTGGAGTCCATTTGGGGCCGTCTTGGGCATGAAAGGCATTGACATGTGCAGTTTGGGGTCTCTTCAGGTGGCCGGCGGGACGGGCCGAAGCCCCAGTGAGTTTTCTACGGCCTGCGGCCCATCCTGCCACCGTGCCTGGGCAGTGAGTGGGTCAGAATCCTCGTGGATGCGTCTTGGGATCTCTTCGGAGGGCCGCTGGGGGGCCCATGGCGGCAGTCTAGGGGCTGCCTGGGAGCCTCTCGGGGGCGTCTTGGGGCCTCCTGGGGGCCTCTCGTGGGCCTCTTAGGGGGGGGGGGGCGCAAGGGCTCCGCGGAGGGCCTTCGCGCGCGAGGGCTCCGCCTCCTTCCCCTCCTCCTCCTCCTCCGCCTCCTCCTCCTCCTCCTCCACCTCCTCCTCCTCCTCCTCCTTCTCCTCCTCCTCCACCTCCTCCTCCTCCTCCTCCTCCTCCTCCTCCTCCTCCTCCTCCTCCTCCTCCTCCTCCTCCTCCTCCTCCCCCTCCTCCTCCTTCCCCGCGCGCCTCGCGCGACGGCGCGCAGGGCCCGCCCCCTGCTGCATCAGGGCGGCGAGGGCGCGCAGGGCGCGCTTCCCGCACCCCAGGAGCGCGACCTGCCGAGCGACGGCGGCGTCTCGGCCGCGGGCGCGCTGGTGGACGTGCGCGCCAAGGCGAGACCGGCGTCGGGGGAGGGGAAGGCTGCGTGCTCCCAGACGTGCTCGCGTCGTTAAAAAAAAACAGGACGGAGGTTTTTCGCCGTTTTCGGCCTCTGGAGGCCCTCGCCGGGCCCCGGGACCGTGATCAAAACGACGCAGGGTGAAAAACTGGCCCTGGAGGAAGGGTCGGGATTTCGGGGGACGCCGTGTTGAACAAATCAGGACGTCGCATGTCGGGGTTTTGATGTCCCAACCTAATTTAGCGTTGACCGCCGGAAAGAATGTCGCGCACCAAGAAGGTACCGAGACTTGAGGGTTTCCACGTGTCGGGCCTTGGGAGGCGATACTCGTTCGACACTGTTTCGATATTCTCCTGGGTGCTCAAAAATATGTCTAGCATGTGGTCCAGAAGTACGATGGGAACATCAGAAGCCTCGTGTTCGCCTCTTTCGGTCTCCTGGGGGTCCGAGGAGGATGTACCTCCCCCGCGTTCGCTTCCAAGGCATACCGCGCACCTCCAGTTTTGCAGCGCGCACGTCCCCCCCCCCCCACACCCCCATTCGCCGCATCGCACTGCCAAGCCACGGGGTTTCCAGATACCGTCCCAAGCGACGCTTGGTATCGTGCCAGGATAGCTTGGTACCATGGTGGGATCACTTGCGTCGTATTGGTTTGTATTAATTGTACCAATCGCGTCTGGTAGTGTACAAACCTGCGTTTGCATCGTTAATACATCGCTTCGCCCATTCCGCTGGCCCATAGTGTCGCACCGCTGTCGGCTGGCCGAGTGGGGGTTTGCAGTGTGGAGCTGCGGGGGCGGGGGCTTTTTTTTGAGTCGTTGCGTTCGGAATGCTGAATGTTGGGGTTGAAGCAGCTCTCGTGGTGCAGCTTCAGGGCGATTCGTCTGGACCTTCCGGGGAGTTGTCGGGGGAATCGTTTGTTCTTTGGAGGGCTTCCTGGTTCGCTTGGGAGGCTTCTGGTGGTATTTTTGCGCCCTCCTGGGGCCTCTGGCAAAGGTTTCGGGAGCCTTTTGGGGCCTCTTGGGGCCATTGGTGTGTTTGGGGGGCCTCTTTGGGGGTTCTCGGGGGGGACTACTCGGGGTGTCTGAGGAGCTCTTTGAGGCGTCTCTGCGCCTCTTGGAGGCTCTCCTGGGGCATCTTGGGGGATCTCTAGGGGCCTCTTGGGGGCCTTCTTGGGGCCTTGTAGAGGCCGCTTGAGTGCCTCTCTGAGACCTTCTGGGAGCCTCCTGGGTCGTCTTGGATCAATATTTGATATCTCTAGGGCCGTCACGGACGCAGAAAGCACACGTGCTAGGAATAGATTTTTCCATTGGAATTTGTCAGTTTGTGTTTTTTCCAGGCCTTGTTGGAGGGTCGCGGAAGGCCCTCTTGGGCTTGCCCGGGACTATTTTGGGCATATTTGGAGGCATTTTTGGATTATGTTCGAGCCATCTTGAGACGTGCCACCCATTGATCCCGGTTCTTGGGCCCTCTTGAAGCTCCGTCGGCGTCTCTTGTGGCGCTCCTGGGTCAATCTTGGGGGCGCCGAAAAGCGTCCCCGGGAGTTTCGGCATCCTTGAGACCACCTTGCCGAGAGTCGCCCGGGTTGCTTTTCGTCCGAGGACCCCCAGGAGCCGAAACGCGTTTGGTAGTATGCAGTAAACAGCTCGTAGTCTACAAAGTCTTGCGCTCTGCCGTCGCGACACGGCGTCTTGGACGCAAGTTTCTCCGCTGGCCAAATAAGTTGTCTTTGTTTCTTCCTTCTCCGATCTTCGTGGGGAGTCATGTGGTAGAAGCGTGGCATCGGTTTGCAGATCCACGGACACGTGAATCTCAGTTCCAGTGGGCCCACGTACTTTCACATATTTGAGATCCACGAAGCTTTCACGCACAAATCATTGAACCCATGAGATAGACGATTGGGACCCGCGATACTCTTTGCATGCACGTAATTAAGAGGATCCAAATGGGGCCATTGAATTTCATGTAAGTGGACACCATTTTAGCCAGCGTGGACTCTAAACAGCGTGTTCTAGCATACTAGGTGCTGATTCTACCCAGTGCAGTCTATGGGTTGTGGGCTATGTGATGGAAGCTATGTGGTGCAATCTATATGGTGCAATCTACGCAGGGCAGTATATGTGGTGTGAGCTTTGTGGTGTAAGCTACGTGGTGCAACCTATGTGGTGTAAGATATGTGGCAGAACCTAAGTGGTGCAATGCATGCAGGGTCATAGATGTCGACATATGCGGTGTAAGCTCTAGTCACTAGTCGTGCAACCTACGCGGTGCAATAAAGGTGGTGCGAGCTACGTGATGTGAACTAGGCGGTGTAATTCAAGTTGTGCAAGCTATGCAGTGCAACCTCGATGGTGCGAACTATGTAGTGTAAGCTATGTGGTGCCGCGACGATGAGCTGTGTTGTGTAAGCTATATGGTGCGGCGACGGCGGGGGCAGTGCCGGGGATTTTTTGGAAGGGCGGGTGCTGTCGCATCGCATGCGGCGAACGGCAAGTCGCGGATCCAAGGTCACTTGTGCCAAGGGCCACTCTTGTCAGTAGAGGCCTTCGTTGCCACGGCTGCATTCAGCTCGAAATTCTGGTCGCGACGCACCTGGGAAGGGGTCTGGGGAGTATCGCCCTCGGCATTTTGTTGCCCCCCCTGGGCACCTGGCGACCGCGGGGCTCAGTCGGCACCGAAGGCAGACTGGCGCCGCCGACACTGTGCAGGCAGCCACCTGGCACCATCTCTTCGCCATAGTGCAAGCGGGTCCACGATACCGTGATGCAAGCGGGCCTTGTGGGACATGGGTCCCGAGGGTTTTCGCCCTTCTCGGAGCTCCACGGGCGTTCCCCAGGCCCCGGGGCCGTCCACAAATCATTCGGAAGGGAGAACTGGGCCTGTGGGCAGGCCCCCTGTTCCAGGGCCCGCCTCCCTCGGGACCCGTTTGCGTCCTGCCAACATTGGACCTCACCTGCGCCTCGTTCCCCGCTCATCCCCTCCCTCCACTGGTGCACCAGTTCTCCGGAGCAGCGCCGTGCCGCCCAGCACAGGGCGTGTACACGTCGTGGGGCCTGGCGCGTGGGCAAGGCAAAACTAAAACAAATGGCGTCCCACAGCCCCGTGGTGGTGGGGGAGGGGGGGGGGGCAGTCGGCCACGCGCGCCCGGAAAGTTCGAAGCCCCCCCCCGGCTTGTTTCAGAAGCCGGGCCTGCAGGGATTGGGTTCACAGCTCAGCCGGGGTTCTTGCCACGAGCGTGACGCCTCCGCCTCCCGCCCCTCCCTCCTCCTTACTCGGGCTCGCCCATGCTCAGACTCACTCACACTCAGACTCACTCACAGTCAGACGCACTCACACAGACTTACTCACACCCAGACTCACTCACACTCAGACTGCTTCCGCATATCCTAAGATGGGGTTATTGTTATTGGTTTGACGCCTCCGCCTCCTCACCTCACTCCCGCATCCTCTCAGACCGTATGCAGACCACTCACGCTCACATTGACTCACACTCAGACTAACTAATTCACTCTCAGACTCACTCGCATTCAGACTCAAAGACCACCGCGCACAGGGCAGGCTGCGCCTGTTTGCCGCTTCACGATATTTCATGCCGGTCCGGGCGTTGCTGGTCGCAGTTGCGATAATCCGGGCTGTCGGGCGATCGCAGGACCAGGGTCAATCAATCCAGCCAGTTCTCGAACGCTCTGGAACGGCCGCGGCGACAACCGCCGGACCTCAGAGGTCCACGATTTAACCCGATCCGAGTTTGTCCCGATCTGCTTGAATTTCAACCAGGGGCCGAGGGCATGCAGGGGCCTGGGAGGTGGCCGACCTGGCCATGAGGTTCGACAATTTCTCCGCTGTGCAGCTCCAGGAGACCGAGGCGCTGCCGACCTGGTGGTGGCGATGATGACGATGGGCAGGGGCAGGGATGGCAGGATGGAGAAGAAGGGGTCAGCGGGAAGTGAGACGCGCGGCGCTACGGATTCAAAACAAGGACCCAACCAACACCGGATGGTCGTGATAAGTTCCACAGGGGAACACGGAAATGGATCCAAAACAACAGAGGGATCTCATGACGAGCAATTGGTTGTACACTCGGGAGCCGCCAAACCTATGAAACACATTATGCATCGTGACGTCGATGCTCCCAACCCTGGTGTTATATCTGTTTTACAGGTGTAGCGACAACCATACATTCAAAACAATAAAAGCAAACAAGGGCACCAGCGTTTTGTTTCTTCGTGCGTTGTCAATGATTTGATAACCTTGTGTTTCGTGTTGCGATGCACTTAATAGTGTTGTTTACAGGTATGGCGACCACCAGTTGTCCATCAGACGTGAGTTAGTTGTGCTCGTAACATGTTCCACAGTTGTTGCTGTATTCATGTAAATCTGATATTTGTTGGCATGCGCATGCGTAGTCAGAATGATGCATTCACGTGTATTTGTTTATCAACTTACACGTTTGTTGGAATTTAGACAGGTATGATTGTGTTATTTGAATGTGTGTGTCTATGTGTAAACATATGGATGTATATGTGTATGTATATACATATAACGGCGCACCGGGTCCGGGGGCCCGGGGCCGGGACCTCGACCACAAATGTGCGCCCCGGGGGGCCCGGAGGCTCGTCGGGGCTTGCCAAAGGCCTCCCCGGTCAGACAAGACGGCCCAAGAAGCGCCCAAGACGGCCCAAGAAACTTCCAAGAGGCCTCCAAGAGGGCTCCGAGATGCTGAAGATGGTCTCCAGACGTCCAAGGAGGCCCCCAAGAGGCCCCAAGAAGCCTCCAACATGCGTCCCAAGAGGGCCCCTAGACGCAAACATTGGCCCATTCCCTTCGTAAAACGTACATTTTCAACAAAGTTGTCTTTTCGGCTTTCCGACGTTACAGGACGGCCCAAGAGGCGCCCAAGACCGCCCCAAGACGGCCCAAGAAGCTTCCCAGAGGGCCCCAGGACAGCCCAAGAGGGCCCCAAGACGGCCCAAGAGGCGCCCAAGATGGCCCAAGAGGGCCCCAAGACGGGCCCAAGAGGGGGCCCAGAGGGGGACCACGAACCGCAAGCTCGAGCCTTCCGCCCCAAGAGGCCGCCAGGAGGCCCCCAGGAGGCCCCTCAAGAGGCCCCAGGAGACCCCAGACGTCCAAGGACGCCCCCAAGAGGCTCCAAGAAGCCTCCAACATGCGTCCCAAGAGGGCCCCTAGACGCAAGAATTGGCCCATTCCCTTCGTAAAACGTACATTTTTAACAAAGTCGCCTTTTGGGCTTTCCGACGTTACAGGACGGCCCAAGAGGCGCCCAAGACCGCCCCAAGACGGCCCAAGAAGCTTCCCAGAGGGCCCCAGGACAGCCCAAGAGGGCCCCAAGACGGCCCAAGAGGCGCCCAAGATGGCCCAAGAGGGCCCCAAGACGGGCCCAAGAGGGGGCCCAGAGGGGGACCACGAACCGCAAGCTCGAGCCTTCCGCCCCAAGAGCCGCCGCCAGGAGGCCCCTCAAGAGGCCCCAGGAGACCCCAGACGTCCAAGGACGCCCCCAAGAAGTTTCCCAGAGGGCCCCAGGACAGCCCAAGAGGGCCCCAAGACGGCCCAAGAGGCGCCCAAGATGGCCCAGAGGGCCCCAAGACGGGCCCAAGAGGGGGCCCAGAGGGGGACCACGAACCGCAAGCTCGAGCCTTCCGCCCCAAGAGGCCGCCAGGAGGCCCCAAGGAGGCCCCTCAAGAGGCCCCAGGAGACCCCAGACGTCCAAGGACGCCCACAAGACGCTTCGCGTCACCAATTTCTTCTCGCAACGATTCCTGGGTCTGTGACTCGACAGAACCTAAGCGCGCGCGAAGCGCGCGCGTGGTTCTAGTATATATATATATATAGATGTAAACATATATATGTATATATATATATATATATGTATGCTTGTCCGCGTGCGTGCATGCCACTGTGCGTATACATATTTCCATCAGTAAATGCACCTATAGGCTTGTACGTACGTGTTCGCCTCATCGTCCCTGGATCTTCGAGGAGCCCCTGCACCACATAAAGAACGCTATATATATATATATATGTAGACCACACGTTATCAAATCAACGTCCGTGGATTGCCTCCAGTTCAATTTCTTGCATGTTCATTGCCGACAACCCATAGTTCGAAACCCAGCTCCAGGCACTGCATATCAATCGATGGTCGACATCTGCTTCCACGTAGTCCAAATCAGACAGAATTTCTAGCTCATCTCACACTCTGCTTTCGATCAAGCAGTATCCGCCTTATGTTGTTCTTCCTGTCTCTCTGCCCACAGCATCGCTACAATCAGCATCCTCATCACATGCATATGATATGTGTCCATCTTCTCCTCGCCCTTGTCCGCATCCTTGTTATTTTCTGTGGCATCCCCAAATGCGGAACTCGGCCCCGTGTGTGAGATCTCCGAACGGGCCCACAGGTCTCCAGTGTTCACAGGGACCTCGTGAGTCAGCACAAGTGGAGACCTGCTGAGCCGTGCGCGGACACGTGAAGGCATCGAGGCCTTTGGTTGCTCGTCCTCCGGGGGGCCTCCTCCTGGCCTCGTATGCGGCCGCTGGAAAGCCATGAGACCTGCTGTTGGCTTGGAGACACCTGGAGACCCAGGCCTCCGCCCCTTCCCTCGCCACGCAGTGGTCGTCGAAGTGGCCATCGAAGTCCCGCTGCACGGCCGCGAAGGTGACCCGCGTCCCGGGTCCCGTGTCGGAGGTCCCCGGGGGGCCGATCTCGCCCTCCGCACGTGAACGTCGAAGGGTGCGGGCAGCGCCAACGCCACGAGCCGTCCCGGAGTCCAAGAGGCCCGCCGTTGTGAGCATCAAGCCCGGAGTCTCCGACCCCATCCCTCCACGGCGCCGTCCTGAGTCCTGAGCTGGATCGATCCGCGAGAGCCCCAGGGCCCGAACTCGAGCCGAAGCGCCAGTCGTGATGTGTCGTGATCATCCTTGGTATCGCTCGGACGTGTGCACTTTTTCTCGGCAGGTGTAATTAAGGAGCATCCTGGATCATCCTGCGAAAAAACCACGCACGAAACCAACAAAAAGCACAGGGAATGGACGTCCGAGCGATGGCGAGCAGCTCACAGCGCCTGGGTCTTGAGGCAGCAGGGCAGTGCCCCAGCGTTCCCTTCGGATCCCGCCTGGCGTCTGAGCTCGTTCGGCCGCCGGAGGGGCCCAAGTTCAGCATGAAGTCGGGCCTGTCAGTCTACAGGAGGAATATTCAAAAATAGTTTTAAAATAGTCAGGGGACGATTTTTGAGCATCTTTTGACTATTTGGGGGTATTGTTTGAATCTAGTTCTTATTTTTCAGCCGAAATCTCCCTGTAGGGGGACATGCCCGACCTAAGTCCGGAGGGGTGTCCAGTTTATTGGGGCGCTTCCTCTGGATTGGAGCTCAGCGGGTCCGATTTCTCCAGGCGGCCCGTCGAAGAGGGGGGTGTCCAGAATGTGAGGTGGCATATTGGAGGGGGGCGCGGTTTTTCAAGGGGGGGGGGGCGTCGACTGGTAAGGGATTTGGAGTATCCACGGCCTCGCGAGCCGGGCCCCTGGGCCGCGACCTTGTGGGTGCGCGGCGCCTTTCCCGCGGGTGCCCCTTACGAAGCGCACCCGTGCGGCCGCCGCGCAGCCGCGGGGCCGCGCGCCCCAGGAGATCCAGGCGGCGAGGGTGCCGAGAGGTGCACGTGCTCGCCGCGCGTCGGAAGGGGCTCCGAGTCCCTCCTCCTCCTCCTCCTCCTCCTCCTCCTCCTCCTCCTTGTCCTCCTTGTCCTCCTCCTCCTCCTCCTCCTCCTCCTCCTCCTCCTCCTCCTCCTGCGGCGCCCCAGGCTCGTGGGTGGACCGCGAGCGCGCGTCGAGGCCGGCTCTGCAAAGGATTGCCGCAGGAGATCGTGTTCCCGGCGCGATGCGGCTGAGGCGGAACGCCGCCTGGCACGCGTCCCGAGTGCCGCCTGGCGGCTTCACAGCCGCGTCGTCGGCGGATCTGTCCTGGGCTGCTGCTGGGCCTCGGCTGGGGCACTCTGCTGGTGGCATGCGGGCTGAGGCCGCGTCGTTCGTGCCGCGGGCTGCAGGCCGTGCGATGGGCGTGCGGTGCAGCTGCGGGGCGGTCGCTTTCTCATCGTGCTGCTTGCCACCTCCTGCTGATGGCCTGGCGTCGCCCGACGCGTCGCTCGTGGAGGATGAAGGATCCGAGGCGCCCGAGGGGGAGCGGTGGGCAGGCCCTGGGGAGGCCACCGCCTGCTCGTCCTCCTCGATGGCGCCGCCCTGCCCAGACGCGACCCTGGCCTACCTGGAGGCGCACCCTGCAGCGGTGCTCAATGGGTGCAACGAGGCCGAGGACGGGTGCAGCCACGTGATGGTACCGGCGGTGGAGGTGGAGGGCCTCGGCGTGTGCGTTGCGTCGGACTGCGTGGGCCCCTCCAAGAGCGACGAGTCCGTCTCTGGCTCGGGCTCCCTGCAGTTCCAGAATGCCACCGCCGAGGCGACCGCGGAGGACTACAGCGAGAAGATCAGCGAGGCGATCCGCGAGGCGGGCCTCGTGCGGCGGCTGCCTGACGTACCGCCGTGGCTGCTCGAGGTCTCCGGTTCTGATCCTGGTTGCGCCCGTTGCGATGGTTCCCTCGTTCGTCGGCGACGCGGGCCAGGGAGGTGCTCATGCAGGGCATGCGGAATGCCCATTCCTCGTGGAGCGGATGTGGCAGCCTGTCCGCGCTGCCGTACTTCGTGGCACTGTTCGTGTCTCAGGCGTTTGTTCGACGAGGATTGGGACGACTCTGGCAGCTCTTCATGATGCCGTGCGTGCTCCTGTCCGTTGAGGTCTTCTTCGGGTTCATGCTTGTGGTGGGCTTCGCGGCAGGTGTGACGTCAGCGGCGGGGCAGGGCTGGTGGCGAAAGTGGCAGGTGGCGCCACCCAGCCCTGCCCCCTCCTCTGGGGGGAGGCGCCGTCCCCCCAGAGTGTATGGCTTGGCAGTTGTCGATGTTAAAAAAAAAAATCCTCCTCCTCCTCCTCCTCCTCCTCCTCCTCCTCCTCCTCCTCCTCCTCTTCCTCTTCCTCCTCCTCCTTCCTCTCCTTCTCCTCCTCCTCCTCCTCCTCCTCCTCCTCCTGCCCCTCCTCCCCGGCTCCGAGCGTCACCCCGCGGTGCTGTGGAAGGGCGGGCGCTTCGGTAGCAAGTCCTGGGATCAAGTTAGGAGGCAACTACTGGGAGGTCTTCGTCGGAAGGATCAAGGAGAATGAAGCCCCATTGGTCTAGGCCTCCTAGATGGGGTTCGAGTAGATGGGGTCAGAGGGTCGCGCCGCATCGCCGATGCATCGCCGATGCAGCTCGATGTGGAGATCGATTTCCTCCACGTCGACGTCGCCGATGCATCGCCCACGTCGACGCCTCATCGCCGATGCATCGCCGATGCGTCGCCGATCGCCGATGTATCGGCGATGCGGCGCGGTCCTCCGACCTAGGAGCCCTCTAATTGGGGGGCTACTACGCAAGATTAGGCCGCGGATTAAGCGGGATTAGGCAGGATTAAGCCGGAATAAGCTGGATTCAGCGGGATTAAGCCGGATTGAGCCGGATTTCGGACCAGGGCAAAATCAGAATTTGACCTCCCAGGAGTTGCATCCGGGGGTGGTTCAGATCGGGGTGGATTTTCTGCCCTCTCTGGTAGCTTGGTGTGCGCCCTCGATTCCGTTTTGCAGCGTCGACTGGCGTCTGGGGGGTCGATGAGACAGCGCCGACCGAGCGTCGACGCAGCGTCGATGCAGCGTCGATTCGCGTCGCCTGGCGTTGCTGCGCGTCGATTCGCGGGAGCCGACAAGACGGCACGGGGAGGCTCCCGCGAGCTGCCACCGACGCGGGCGCGGGCGATCCCCTCCTCCGGCGGCCGGCGGGGCGCCGGCCGCCCGGAGGCGCGCCTGCTCCACGAGGCCCGCGGCGCCTCCCAGCAGGCCGCCGCCTGCCGCAGCAGGCTCGCCGAGCTGCAGGACCCGCGCACGCCGCGCGCGCGCACGCCGCGCGCGCGCCGCGCGGGCGCGCGTCGATCACGGGGATCGACGACAGAATCGACTTGCCCCAAGCTTGGTCTCCCGATCGGATCTGCGGAACGTGCGGCGAGTTCGCAGGTTCGGCGCAGAGGTCACGCTGTATCTGTCAATCGGATCTACGAAGTGTGCGAAGGGTGCGCCGTAGATCTGCGAGCATCCTGCGCATCTGTTCGTAGATTCGGCGCAAAAAGCAAGCTTGATCTGCCAATCGGATCTACGACATATGCGAAGACTGTTCCGTAGACCTGCGAGCATCCTACGCATTTTCTCACAGACTCGGCGAAGAAGTCAATCTTGGGGCAAGTCATCAAGGGAGGGAAAAACACCCGTACCAGACAATTGGCGTTTACTAAATGGACCTGGGCGTTTTTTTAGATATAGATATATATATATATGTAATAATAATAATAATCATACTAATATTAATAATAATAATACTAATAATAACAATAATAATAATATTAATAATAATAATAATAATAGTAGTAATAAAAAAACCTGGCCTGCTCGATTCCTCCTTTAAGTGACACGGCCTCGCTTGTCGGGGTGGTTATTATGGGGGGTGGACTTCTTGCCCCCTAAATCAATTCTCTAGCCGATCCCCTGCTCGAGCGCTTCGGGCTCCCGAGGCCCTGGGTGCGGGCTCGAGGCTTCTGGGTGCTCGGGCGGTCTCGCCGGCTCTCTGCGCGGCTCGGGGTGCGAGGTGCGAGGCCGCCCAGTCCTCGTGCGAGTCTGCGCCCAGGTCTCGGGGTCCTTCTCCCCCTGGCTTTCCTCCTCCTCCTCCTCTCTTCTTCTTCCTCCTTCTCTCCTCCCCTTTCCCCCTCCCTCCTCCTTCCCCTCCTCCTCCTACCTTCCCCTCCTCCTCCTCCTCCTACCTCCTCCTCCTCCTCCTCCTCCTCCTCCTCCTCCTCCTCCTCCTCTCCTGCTCCTCCTCGTCCCCTGCTCCTCCTCCTCCTCCTCCTCCTCCTCCCTCTCCTCCTCCTCTCCTCCTCCTCCTCCTCCCCCTCCTCCTCCCCCTCCTCCTCCTCCTTCCTCCTCCTCTCCTCCTCTGCTCTCCTCCCCTCCTCCTCCTCCTCCTCCTCCCACCTCCTCCTCCTCTTCCTCCTCCTCCTCCTCCTCCATTCCTTATCCTTAGACATATTTTTTCCTGTCGCACCCCGAGGCCAGTTTTTAGGGCGGACCGGGCGTTTCGCCTGAGACTTCCTGGAGCAGCCCCCGTGAATCGCTCAGGGGGGTTTCACGGGACCGGGGTAGCCCAGGGGGTGCCCCAGGAATGGAGAGAGCATGGGAATGGAGGGAGAGAGCGAGGCCCTGGCGACCTTTCTGCGTCGAGGCTCGGGTCCCATGTGCTGCGCCACGCCGGGGAAGCGTTTTCCAGTGGTGCCCCGGTCGTCTGGAGCAGCCGCCAGGAGAGCCGGGGGGTCATGGCCCGAAAGGCAGGGGGGGGGCAGCGCTCGCGCGTGCGCGCGGCACGCGCCCGCCCTGGCGCGGGGCGCTGGGCCGTCCTGGGCATCAGGGGCCCAGACCCCCAGAGATTTGAGACTGTTATTTCCCGGCCCTGCTGTGTTTGGTTTCTAGTTTCGAGGCGAGCACTGTTCTAGGCCTCCTCGATGCGGTCCGAGTAGATGGGGTCGGAGGATCGTGCCGCATCGCCGATGCACCGACGATGCGGCTCGATGTGGAGCCAGAGTTTCCCCACGCCGACGGTGCCGATGCCTCGTCGTCGTCGCCGATGCATCGCCGATGCGGCGCGATCCTCCAACCCCATCTACTCGTACCCCATATAGGAGGCTCTAGTTATTTCCCTACCCTCCTGTGTTGGGTTCTCGTTTCGAATCGAGCACTCTGGTCTCCACCTCCCTCTTCTCCTCCCTCCTGTCGCCACTTTCGTTGGCTCCTGGGAGGCACGGCGGAGTCGCAGAGTACTTACGCGGAGCCAGGCGGAACCTCGCGGTTCCCCAGGGGGCTGCGGACTGCGTCGCTGTTGCAATTACAGTGGACTCAGGGGAGACACGGCGGGGTCGCGGAGTACGCGGACCCAGACGGGACCTCACAGGTCCTTGGGGAGCTGCGGACTGCGCATTTGTCGCCTTTTTCGCGGGCTCGTCGGAGGCACGGCAGAGGTGAGGGCAGCACAGATCGTTGCATATCTAGCGATGTGCTATTTTGCATGGAACGTTTATGCAAATATTCGCCTCGCGTGGAGAAGAGGTTGGTACGTCTCGGGTGATGCTTGATTTGATGGGTTTGTTTTCCACCACCACCACCACAAGTTGGAGGGGGGAAGGAGGTTGAGGATGAGGAGGAGGACGAAGAGAGGGAGGAGGACCCCCTCCCCCTCCTACTTATGGTGGTGGCGGTGGAAAACAAACCCACCATGATTTTGTTTGATGGATATCCCTAGCTCTCGAAGTGTCGAGCTGTTGGTTTTCTCTTCTTTTTGTTATTCTTGCGCTGCCATCCTGCTTGCTTGAGCCCCCGGGGCCGTCAACTATCGAATGCGAGCGAGGGGAGGAAGTGAGGAGGAGGAGGCCTCATCAGCACAAAGTATTGAGTCATGCACTTCTTATTTTTTGTTAATTTTCTTCTTCTTGCGCCGCCGTCCTGCTTGCTTGAGACCCTGGGGCCAATCGGCTGCGAGCGGGGGGGAAGTGAGAAGGAGGAGGCTGTCTCAGAAGGCTCGGAAGTCCCCTGGCCGTCTGAGAAGTTTTCTAACCTCCCCCGAAGACAGAACACTTTTCTCAGAAGGCGCGAAGCTTCTGAGAAGTCCCGCCGCCTTCTGAGAAGGCCTTCTCCTGCTCTCTTCCCCCCCTCGCTAGCCGCCGAAACAAGACAGCTCAGGGGCGGGATGGTGGGCGAGAAGTGTGCTGGGACCTGGCAGGTTGTCGGAGGCCTTGGGGCACACGCGCGCGCGGCGCTCGCGGCGCGCACGGCGCTGGGCCAGGGCTGTCTGGACGGCAGGGGGCGGGAGGGCTGGTGGTGGTGGCTGGGGGAGGCGGTGTCGATCGACGTGTCTACGGTAGTCTCGTGCGGCGTTGGCGCGCCGGCGACGCCGGCGAAGGCGCTGAATGCTGAATTCTGCGACGCGGAAGCGCCGAGGGACACGGCAACGCTGACCGCGAGCCCCGGATACGAAGTCATACCCCCTTCACCCCCCTGAGAGTTGATTCTCCCCGGCCAAGACAGAGTTGGTCGGGGAGAGGGACGGCAAGGCCGAACTGGTTTTCTTTCGGGGGAGAGTTACGAATCGAAGTTGCTATCTTCTTATGTCAAGGCCCAGGCCAAGATCAAAGGCAAGGCCCAGCCGCCGAAAGACCCGACCGCGCACGAGCCCAAACACGAGACCTTCGAGGAGGCTCTCGCAGCAGCCCAGGCGTGCACCAACTGCTTGCCCGTCAAGGACGGTTCTAAGGGGGGCCGAGCCTGCATGGGCGAGTGCCTCGAGATTGTTCGCGAGAGAGGCGCGGGTAGGCTTTAGGCCTTTCACGACAAAGACTGCGGGAAACATCTTCGTCGTCGTAGACGTCGTCGTCATCGACGTCGTCGCCGTCCTCGCGCGACGACGACGAAGACCTCCTCTGTACTCGTCATACATTCCTCATATATCCCCCCGAGATCCCGAACTTTACTATCCCCCGGATGTTCTTCTCAGGGGCGTGGGGTTGCTGGGCCCGACGCATTTCAACCTTGAGCGATCAGTGCCGCGATCGGTTCAAGGTTGAACGGTCGGCGCGGTGTCGAAAACCTATGCGCGCGCCGACGCCGTACGAACCTACCGCGTCGCCTTTTTCTGTTTGGGGGGCGGGGTCCAGGGGCGCCGTTGTGGCCAGGACCGTGACCGGGATGACGATGACCATGACCAAGATGTGCACGGTGACCATGGCAAAGACGTTGCAGGATCTTGTCGCCGTCCATCCTGGTCATAGTCTCATAGTCCGCGCCAGCCGCCGCCGATCCACGGATCGACGATGACCAACGCGGACGATAACAAATACCGGCATCGACGCCGATGTGTCCGCGTTCCGTTTTGGTCGTGGTAATCGTTGTTTTCATTTACGTCGAGATTTGGGCAGGAGCGTGCGCCAGGTAGGCCCTGAGAGTGCAACAAGACTCTCCAGGGGCGGGGTCGACCCGCGGGACCCAGGGCGTGAGGCATAGGCAAGGCTTGGGGGGCTTGCGGGGCGGAGTATAGCGGCGCGACGGGCTGAGAGGGGGGCCAGGTGTCAGGGGCCCCCATGCTGTGCGGTGACCACACGGTGTGGTGAGTCAGTGGGGATTTGGGGTGGCCGCGCGGTTTGGGAACTCGGGCCGTTCTCCCAGGATGTCCCGGGCGTTTGGGGCCTTCCAGGTCCCAGCATCGTTGGCGGACCCTGCGGTGGGGTCTTTTCGAGGTTTCCCGACGTCACCGCACAGTCTGCGGCCACACAGTTTGAGGACCCCGAATGGACGGACCCGAAATGCTGGAGGAAACGCGCCCCGAGAACGGCTTGGGGTTGGCAAAGAGTGGTCCCCGCGGATCGGGTCGAGAGGTCCCATATGAGGCCCACGTTGTGAGGCACGGGCGTTGCGTCGGTGGGTCCGTGGAGCGAGAGGGTCGGGTCGGACGACGGGGGAGAGGATCGAGGGCGTTGTTTTGAAGACTCGGGCAAGTTTCTTTGCATGGCATTTCGCCCCGCCCCTGCCCCCCGCCTCCCCCCCTTTCCGCCGCCTTCTCAAACAGACAGTACGGTGCCGGAAATGCGTGCAAGTGAACCCCCAGTTGCTTAAAGTCCACCATCCCTTTGGGATCTCGCCACGCCCCCTTTCATCCATGCAAGTAAATTCGCTTGAACCCCATCGGGGAATGAGGCAGCCGCAATCTGCACTTGGTTTCGGCCTCGCCGCCGGTTGCGTTCTTTGGTGCATTGGCGGCACCGGTGCTGGGAGGTTGCGGAGAAGTCAGCGACGTGAGTCGATTCGCTAACCCACCCTTTGCTGTGCTCCCCTTTCGTGGCCCGAGAGAGGAGGGAGGGACCCGAGGCTGTTGGCCGCGCAGGGGGGGCCACAGCAAGCTCCGAGCAAGAGACAGCGACACCAGCCCAGGGTCTTGAGGGACTGGCCGCGATCAAGCGCTGAACGCGTGGGTTCTGCACATGTGCGTAGGCAGCGGCGCGGCAGCAAGAGTGGGGCCCTCCCTCCACCCTTTCAGACAGGAGCTCCGCGGCGCTGCCCCGAGCTGGAGATCGGAGACGTAGCGGGGGGGACGCCGCACAGCAGCGAGACCGCACCACCAGGGTAATTGTTCCCAGCCACTGGTCATTGAGGATCAGAGAACGCCTAACCCTCAAAACGCGATGAAAAGGTAGTCTCATTGAGGTCCCCGTCTTCGCATTAGGGAACCTATCTCTGGGCGGTGC
Source organism: Prorocentrum cordatum (assembly GCA_963575745.1). Taxonomy (NCBI): domain Eukaryota; class Dinophyceae; order Prorocentrales; family Prorocentraceae; genus Prorocentrum; species Prorocentrum cordatum. The sequence goes on from CAUYUJ010019982.1 coordinate 480,098, forward strand.
GGTTCGATGCACCTGCAGAACAGACCCCCTATCCTTAATGTTCCTGGCCCTCTAGGCCCCTCCCCAAAAGTCAGGGTTCCTTGTTTGGTCTATCGTCTTGAAATGGTGGTGGTGGTGTTTTTTGTGCAGCGGCTGGGGAGCGGGCTTGGGCCCCAGTCCCAGCCCTTGGGGAGCACAGTTGGACCGAGGTATAAAATCGAGGTCGGTTCGGGGAGGATAAGAACCCTGGTGTTCTTCGTGCTAGTTGGATGTTCTCATGCATCCTGAGGAGGGTAGTCTTGGATGTTATGTTTGCTTTGGCCGGCGGAGGGTCTCGTGTTCTTGATGGATGTTTTCGCTGGCCTAGGTACGACTGCAGGATGGGGGTTGGTAGAGGGGGAAGGGGTGAAGGAAGAGACGGAGAGAAAGCCAGTCAGTTTTGGGTGGCGGACGAGGATGAAGAGGGCGAGGGGAGGGAGAAAATGGCGAACAAGGACGACGATGA